>JAAAWM010009130.1:0-19775 GCA_036873465.1 Thinopyrum obtusiflorum
GGTGCAAAGGTAAATAAGTAAAAGCAAATTACTAGAATAGTGATTTAAAGAGCTGGAGAAAGATAGGATTAAAGCGTTCCCAGGGAGTACGAAATCCCCACTAGTGTGCATCTATAGCGGTGCCTAAGCACAACGTTACTTTAGATTCCTAAGCCACTTTTACATGTTTCTCTTTGTGGGCAGAGCCGGTTCAGATACGTGCATACACGCGGCAGCTCCGTATCACATACGCCACCACCGTTCTTCCCCACTATGGTTATCAAACGGTAATTAAGGGGAAATATGTCCCCATGAACGTAGCCAAGGTGGTTTCTATTTTACCCCCTGTTGCAACGATCCGCTACGAAGGGAGATGGGGTCTGTCACTCACCCACCTCGCCAACCACATGGTTCGCCAACAGTAATAACCTTCCGTCCGAAATTGGCATACGTTGGATGGTCGACTTCACCCAACATCAAGAAGATTATTAACATAAACATGCAAAGAGGATATCAAATCCTAATATCAATCGATCTATCGGGGGGGGGGGGGGGGGGGGGGGGGGGGGGGGGGGGGGGGGGGGGGGGGGGGGGGGGGGGGGGGGGGGGGGGGGGGGGGGGGGGGGGGGGGGGGGGGGGGGGGGGGGGGGGGGGGGGGGGGGGGGGGGGGGGGGGGGGGGGGGGGGGGGGGGGGGGGGGGGGGGGGGGGGGGGGGGGGGGGGGGGGGGGGGGGGGGGGGGGGGGGGGGGGGGGGGGGGGGGGGGGGGGGGGGGGGGGGGGGGGGGGGGGGGGGGGGGGGGGGGGGGGGGGGGGGGGGGGGGGGGGGGGGGGGGGGGGGGGGGGGGGGGGGGGGGGGGGGGGGGGGGGGGGGGGGGGGGGGGGGGGGGGGGGGGGGGGGGGGGGGGGGGGGGGGGGGGGGGGGGGGGGGGGGGGGGGGGGGGGGGGGGGGGGGGGGGGGGGGGGGGGGGGGGGGGGGGGGGGGGGGGGGGGGGGGGGGGGGGGGGGGGGGGGGGGGGGGGGGGGGGGGGGGGGGGGGGGGGGGGGGGGGGGGGGGGGGGGGGGGGGGGGGGGGGGGGGGGGGGGGGGGGGGGGGGGGGGGGGGGGGGGGGGGGGGGGGGGGGGGGGGGGGGGGGGGGGGGGGGGGGGGGGGGGGGGGGGGGGGGGGGGGGGGGGGGGGGGGGGGGGGGGGGGGGGGGGGGGGGGGGGGGGGGGGGGGGGGGGGGGGGGGGGGGGGGGGGGGGGGGGGGGGGGGGGGGGGGGGGGGGGGGGGGGGGGGGGGGGGGGGGGGGGGGGGGGGGGGGGGGGGGGGGGGGGGGGGGGGGGGGGGGGGGGGGGGGGGGGGGGGGGGGGGGGGGGGGGGGGGGGGGGGGGGGGGGGGGGGGGGGGGGGGGGGGGGGGGGGGGGGGGGGGGGGGGGGGGGGGGGGGGGGGGGGGGGGGGGGGGGGGGGGGGGGGGGGGGGGGGGGGGGGGGGGGGGGGGGGGGGGGGGGGGGGGGGGGGGGGGGGGGGGGGGGGGGGGGGGGGGGGGGGGGGGGGGGGGGGGGGGGGGGGGGGGGGGGGGGGGGGGGGGGGGGGGGGGGGGGGGGGGGGGGGGGGGGGGGGGGGGGGGGGGGGGGGGGGGGGGGGGGGGGGGGGGGGGGGGGGGGGGGGGGGGGGGGGGGGGGGGGGGGGGGGGGGGGGGGGGGGGGGGGGGGGGGGGGGGGGGGGGGGGGGGGGGGGGGGGGGGGGGGGGGGGGGGGGGGGGGGGGGGGGGGGGGGGGGGGGGGGGGGGGGGGGGGGGGGGGGGGGGGGGGGGGGGGGGGGGGGGGGGGGGGGGGGGGGGGGGGGGGGGGGGGGGGGGGGGGGGGGGGGGGGGGGGGGGGGGGGGGGGGGGGGGGGGGGGGGGGGGGGGGGGGGGGGGGGGGGGGGGGGGGGGGGGGGGGGGGGGGGGGGGGGGGGGGGGGGGGGGGGGGGGGGGGGGGGGGGGGGGGGGGGGGGGGGGGGGGGGGGGGGGGGGGGGGGGGGGGGGGGGGGGGGGGGGGGGGGGGGGGGGGGGGGGGGGGGGGGGGGGGGGGGGGGGGGGGGGGGGGGGGGGGGGGGGGGGGGGGGGGGGGGGGGGGGGGGGGGGGGGGGGGGGGGGGGGGGGGGGGGGGGGGGGGGGGGGGGGGGGGGGGGGGGGGGGGGGGGGGGGGGGGGGGGGGGGGGGGGGGGGGGGGGGCTAGGTTGAGGGATTTGATGTGGCTCAGCTTTCCTAGCTCCCAGGGAAATTTTTTTTTAGAACGAAGGCTCGTGAGGAGCCCGGCTTTGAATTAACAAAGCCATCAACCGGCCAGGAGTTACAGCAAACAACCAAATTACAGCGGTCAGAAGGATACAATGGGAACATTGGACTGAAACGCTAACTACAACCTCCACAAGCAGCTAATGCAAAGGAAATTAAGATTACAGCTTGCAAAGGCCGAGCACTCCACACTAGGATCATATGAGGAAAAGCAGAGCAGCAAAGCAGGGCATATCCGACCTTCAAAGATGGCCATGCTCCAGGAACACCTAGAGAAGAAGGGGAACAACATCTTCCATCTCAATCACCGAAGAGGGACCCTACCCCCTCGCCATGGCTCCTAGGCGCCGCACCGTCGGGGTTTCGAGGAGCTCACCCTAGAGCTCGAAGAATTCCGCCCTCACATCGGAAGGTGGACATAGTGCGGCCACTTCAATTTGGGATATCCCTAGCCGGCCGCTCCGCCACGGTCCATGCCCAGCTAGGTGGAAATACGCTTCGTGGAATCGGACGATGAAGAGGAGGCAGCTCCGTCCCTCACCTGCAGCGCCTCCCGACCGCATCCCGCCTCCCTAACGGCGCCTCCAGCAAGGTCACGGCGCGCAAGGCGCCGCCGCCGCCAAATCCGAGAGGATATAAGGTTTTCACCCGGGCAGGGTGGGGCGGGGTGGAAGCAGGGGACCTCGGCTGCGCCCCCATGGAGGAAAGCAGCACCCTTGGGCGTTGCCGCCGCCGGACCGGCCGGACCGGCCAAGGTTTCCCCCGGTCCCCTAGCTGGCCACCAACTCGCACCAACGCCAGCGCCAGAGAGCAAATCACAAGCCACCGCCGAGGGCGAGAGAGAGGTAACCGGGAAGGGATTTCGAACCTCCAGATCTGACGAAGAATCTTCGCGCCGCGGCCGGATTCCACCAACCACCCGCCGCCCGCGCGGCCAGGCACACTGGCCAGCACCCCTGCGAACGCCGCCCACCGCCCGACGATGCCGCCTCTCCGGTTGGGGCCGCCGCCCCAGGAACCACAGGCCTCCGAGAGGGGATGGAGCGCCGAGATCCTCGCCGCCACCTTCACCGGCGCCCGCGCAGGCTTCCCGACGGCCGTCTCCGGTAGCGGCGAGGGGAAGAAGGGAGTGGAGGGGGGTGGCGGTGGCCGCGGAACCCTAGTCGCCCCCGAGTCGCCCAGGGGGGCGACGCGAGGGCCGGGGGGGCCCTCTCTCCCAGGGAATTTCGCCATCCAACATGTTTGCAGATAGATCGATCCCTGACATCGAAACAAAGAAACTGTGACCATATGTGTATAAATTCCCTTTAGTAGCGAAAGTTAAGTCTACTAAGTCATAAGTATTGGTGTAGAAGTATGACACAACTTGATGAACTGGCTGAAAAATTTGATCATCTGTATCACCTTTGAAAGATATATTACCAATACATACCTGTTAGAATAAATCCGAGGCATACCGTCGATCTTCCGAGGACCAAGCAATCACACAAGCACGACACCGAGTGTCAACACAAAGCCAGCAGCTGTGACCACATATAGAACTGGGTCACTGGCTGTCTCTTCCACAACTTTCCCCACAGCAGGATCTGGACCGGGAGCAGCACAAGTATTCCCCTGAGTAATATTGTGAAGGTTGGTGTTGCCTAGGTAGCTGTCCATGCCGAATGAGCTGAGCTGACCAGAGTTTGGTCTGCATCCTGACAAGTTGTTGTGTGAGAGGTCCAGAGCTGATAACTGGGTCAACGGCCAAGGTATTGGTCCACTCAACTTGTTGTGTGAGAGGTCCAAGCTTTTTATCTCCTCCATGCCGCCAAAGGTCGCGGGGATTGAGCCAATAAAGAAATTGTTGGCTAGGTTGAGGGATTTGATGTGGCTCAGCTTTCCTAGCTCCCAGGGAAATTTTTTTTTGGGGGGGGGGGGGGGGGGGGGGGGGGGGGGGGGGGGGGGGGGGGGGGGGGGGGGGGGGGGGGGGGGGGGGGGGGGGGGGGGGGGGGGGGGGGGGGGGGGGGGGGGGGGGGGGGGGGGGGGGGGGGGGGGGGGGGGGGGGGGGGGGGGGGGGGGGGGGGGGGGGGGGGGGGGGGGGGGGGGGGGGGGGGGGGGGGGGGGGGGGGGGGGGGGGGGGGGGGGGGGGGGGGGGGGGGGGGGGGGGGGGGGGGGGGGGGGGGGGGGGGGGGGGGGGGGGGGGGGGGGGGGGGGGGGGGGGGGGGGGGGGGGGGGGGGGGGGGGGGGGGGGGGGGGGGGGGGGGGGGGGTATATATACATGTTATTCTTCTGTAGATAGAGCAAATCACACGGCTTATTAGCAGCAATCGTCTGTGTTATTATTGGTCTTCGCACACACTTCTGATTACGGACCTGTTTGCCGTGTATCACACACATCTTGTTCATTTGAACCGTTTCCATTGTGTTGCCTAATCACACATAGTTCATCCTGGTGAACCGTATGTTGTATATCGCACACACCTCCATCTGGCTGCCCATTTCTTTTGTTCCTCCTCATCTCAAACAGTTAATTGAACTGAACCGTATGCCCTGCATCGCACACGCAACTAAAATATGAACCGAGTTTGATGCATCCGTCATCGCAAACGTTTTGCACCTTTTTTGATGGGTTTTTTACACCACCGTTTGCGATTATGGCATCGCACACAGTTTCGTCGAAGGGTCTCTGATCGTAGTGTCGCGTTTGGACCATCCTGCAGTAGTGAACGATGTTGGATAGACCCAACTTATGAATTAGTGAGAGATGTTATGTTGTTAGTATTTCATATAACTTGTTCATGATTACTGAGTTCCTTAGACCATGAGTATATTGTATGCCAACATGTCGGATGGTTACTTTGGGGTTACCAACATCACTCTGTAACTAGATGTGAATAAAGGTGACTTATGGGTATACCAGAAATGCATGTCTTGGTATGGATATTTCAAGATTGGGATTCGCTCATCTCATGATAGAGAGATACTCTATGGGCCCACTCGGTGTTACGGTGTCATTATCATCTTGCCAGATACTTGTGATTATGATCACGTTATACCGGAACATGGACACGAGTAAAGAGAACAAAACCAATAACGATGATAACTGGTATAGTGATCAAGGAGTTGATCACGAGGGTACCAATTATCTCATCTCGGGTTTTGTAAACGTTCGCGAAGCAAAGGGAATGGTATTCGTAAACAAAGGTTTGTTAGAGTACTTCGTGAATATGCGGGAGTTATTAACGGTGTCCAGATCCCTCTATTAACTATTGACCGGAAAGTGTCCGCCTATTTCTCTGAACTTATAGGGTCACACGCTTAACGGGTAATAGTCATGATTACCAAAGAAATGAGAAATGGGTAAATGAGCTCCGAAATAGTTTTGAATAGTTCAGAAAGTGTTTCAGATGGTTCCGGAGGGGTTCCATGAATTCTGGAAAGGTATAACATGATTTTGGAAAATACGGATCTATATACGGAAAGTGTTTAGGGGTCTCGGAATGGGTTCTGGAGACATCTGAGATTTAATTTGTGGAAGAAAGTTGTGAAGAACTGTCATGAGATGACCCTCCTAGTGGGCCCCATAGGTCCCACATGGGGCGCCACTTCCATATGGAAGGGCTAGGCTGAATTGGGCAAGGAGAGGGAGTCCTTCCCTCCTTGCTCCAATTGGAGGAGGAGTATGACTCCCGCTCCTTGGGTGCCCCCTCCTCCCTCTCCACCTATATATACGTGTGGAGGGCTCCCTATTGCAACATACCAATCCAAAGGGGATCCCTCCTGCATAGCTCCACGCTCTATCGGTCTAATTGGCCTAAGTGTTTAGGTTTCTAACTAGACGGGCTCTAATCTCGGTCTAATTGGTCTAATAGAATTAGACTCCTAATTAGACGAGAAGTGCCGCTAGGTTTTCTCTCTCTAGTTTTCTCGGAGTTCTTCTACCTGTACGTCGAAGCTCTACCGGACTACTACTACAGAATGCGTGGATACCTTGGAGGGGTCGTACACTTTGACTCTCATCTCGGAGAACTTTTTCGTGGCCGAGAGGTGTAACCTAGCTGCGGGAAACCGTCACGCTACACCGACTCTTCATAGCTTCCAGTACTCTTCTCATTCGTGATTTTGATCGTTACCGTCATCTTCATAGAGTTCCCGGGTGTGATCATGTAGCATAAATATTTGTTGCGTAGCACATTCCCCTACACTAATACTCTTAAGATCATACAATTTATAACCAATAGCAACAAAATGATTCCATAGGACTAACAATAATCTCTTCTAAACGATGATTACAAAATTGGAGGCAGGCAGTGGAGGCCCGTTTGGAGGTTGCTCCATATCCAACCGCCAGCACAGGAGCACAGTTTCAGCTTTTTCTGCACGCGCCGCACGCGAGATTTGAAGCGGCTCGGCTTCCACGCAACACCGCGACGGGAACCCGACCTTTAATGCACGCACACTCCCTTATATTTTCGTGGCGTGCCATCGGATGGCCATCACGGGCATCATCTCCTGTCTTACGAGTGAGCATGCCGGGAGGAATTTTGAGCATCCGCGATAATCTGTGCACCCGGGAAGCGCCCGAGCTGTCCGCAACAACGTTTCTCACTAGGAGACACACCCTTCGACCACCCATCGTCGCCCCCCTGCCGCCTTCCCAGCTGCCTCCTTAATGGTGCCGACAGCAACCTATAATAGGTTGTCACCCCCCCCCCTCTCCTCGGTGCCTCCAATTCTCATCTCGTCCACCTCCAATCCACCATCCTCGTCTTCAATGACGCACCCGGAGGAGCTCCCCCTCATCTTCAATTTCGGGGATGAGGAGGAGGAGGAGCACAGGATGGATCCTTCAGACCCTTAGGGGACCAGATGAACGTGGCTCTAAAGAAAGCTGCGCAGATGGACACGCAAATGGAGCAGCAGATTTGGGCACCCGGGACTGCGCCCACACCCGCCGCCGCGGACGAATGGTCAGGCTAGGCCACCGCTGCCGAGGCGCATTTCTGGGTCGTCGAAGCCCGCATTGCCACATTCTACACTAGCCGTGGCAGTGGCGGTGGTGGTAGCCGTAGCTAAAACTGGTAGACTGTTTAACTAAGTATGGTCTATCAATGTAAGTAGCATTGCGACCACTTTCCCTCCAAAAATATTTGGAATGAAATCGAACTAAAGTCTGAATCAAACGTTCTAAATTTTTGGTTTTAAATAAGCGACTCTACTCTAATGCATGTGGCAAACAGGCGGTACCCAAAACGGAATAACTGTCAGTAGACATGTATATACACTGAACCTAAACGCGTGGTTGTGCTGGATATACGAACGATCATCTGATGATTCTGATCAATGAAATAGAGGCGTGCGCTGACCGTTGATTGGCGGCTTTGTTTCCTGGCGGCTGGCGCTCGCCGGTGCACACGACGAGCTAGACCTCGTGCTTGATGACACTGTCCACTAGCCGCTACTGCGTCGTCCTGAGCCGTGTAAGGTGCATCCGTGTGGTGTGGGATGTCGATCAGGCGGGAGCAGATCAGAGGATGGGATGGGGTGGTCCAAGTGGGGCACGGCCCTATGCCGAGTGACGCATCAGGAGAGCGACACGTGGCGAGTGAGCAGAGGCGGAGTTGGCGGTCGGTGCGGCGTGGTGCTGGTGCGTGCTACGGTGGGCCTATACGGCCAGTTTAAGCCACCAGTTGACACGAAAATCCATTTCTGCACCCGAGCTCATCTGCACCCACGCCGACGAAAAAAATCAAAACAAATACTAGAAAAATTCAAAAAATTCCAAATAAAATTTGTGTGGTAGACAATTTGATGCGTGAGGCCCGCTCCAAATTTTAATTTATTTGGACATATGAGCAGCTCTCAGCAAAAAAGACAAATTGGGGGTCTGTAAAAATATTTACTGTTCATGTACAGTTTGGGCCCGATTTGTCTTTTTGCTGAGAGCTGCTCATATGTCCAAATGACTTGAAATTTGGAGCGGGCCTCACGCATCAAATTGTCTACCATACAAATTTTATTTGGAATTTTTTGAATTTGTTTTGAATTTTTTACGAATTGTTTTTTAACTGGGTGCAGATGAGCCTGGGCACCAAAACGCCCTACTCCAGTTGACATCACTATTGATGAATGAATATTTTTCGGAAAAACTTCGTTTATTCATAAATTATCTAGGTAGTACAAAGAACACAAGAAATAAAAGTTACATTCAAGTCTGTAGACCACCTAGCAACAACTACAAGCACTAAGCACTAGAACGAGACGAAGGCGTGCCATCGTCATTGTCTCTCCCTCATCGGAGTTGGACAAACCTTGTTGTAGTAGCCATGAAGTCATCGTGTTAAGGCCCTACATGACCAGTGCATCAGAACACAACCGCCGCTGATGAAGAAAAGCGTAGATCGAAAGGATTCAACCTGTAGACACATAAACATAGACAAACGAAAAACAGATCCACATGGATCCACCGAAGACAAACACCGACCGAATCTCATAAGATCCACCTGAGAGAAACCTTCACACGTCCTCCGACGACACTAGACACACCGTCGTAACAGGGGCTAGGCGGGGAAAAGTTTATTTCATCTTCAAAGAGCCGTCGCCACCGCCTCGTCTCTCTAAACAAAATACAAACCCTAACAAAATTCAAATAAGCATAGAAAACGGAACCCTCCCGCCGGCAAGGGCTGGGATCTACCGCACCTCCACGACCGTACAGCCAGGGAGATGAGGCAGACCGGTGCCGGCGAGAGGCACAGAAAACCTAGCGGCTAGATGCCCTTTGCGTGCAAGGCAGCGGCACCGTCAATATTTTCTTTGGAGGTGGATAAAAACCCCGCCTCTGCATCAATCGATGCATTCAACCATCTTTATTAATTATTCATTCAAGGTCTGACAAAAACGTATATCAAGCCATCTGAAGCCACCACTCATATTTAAAACCGTTGTCGTCGCCGATCTATTCACCGGAACCTACAGCCGGTGTGGCCAACCTCAAGCGTACACCACATGCACACATTTTGAAAGCCGCCATCATCATCGAACCGCTGACCCATCTTTAGAAAAAAGATTCGCTTCATATTTGTCAGTCCGGCCATCCGTCGACGCCACTACGGCACCCAATGGCACACGTCGCAGTCACGGCGCTGTCACTATTGATGAATGAATATTCATCAAGACAAATTGTGTACTTTATTTCCCCCTCTCTTTTACATACTTTTTTCCGAGGACTCTCTCTTTTACATATGGCAGCGTATTACACTATTACATGGATTATCACTCGTAAGCTACCCCATCACTGCATGTCTCAATCATGAACTTAAAAGGAATTTTACAACGTCACCGGCCCGAGCAAGTACACGCACTCTGCTTCTCGAGACAACGATTGATCGATCCACCCACCGAGCAGCAACCGAATGCAGATTTACTAGGGCAATCTCACTGCTCCACCGTGCACTATATCTATGCAAAATCTAATTTGTCACCAAGGGCATCTCCAACACCGACTCTCAAACCATCTGCATACGTTCGGATCATGCGGTCTGGATAACGAAAGCTATGCTACGCTGGTCTGTATCGGTCCGCAGGACGGTTCAGACGTATTTTCTCCCGCAAACCGGAGAACGACATGGGGCTTTGCGGGCGTCTAAACAGCTGCCGCGCCCTTGTCTGACCGTCCTGGCCCACAAAAAAACCCACCTGCCTCTGCGCTTTTCATCCCACGTCCGCGCTGGTTGCGGCGCAGCATTCATACCGGTCCAGAGCATGCTGCGGTCGACATTGATGTCGCGATTTGACCGGATATGAAGGCGGCGTAGACGAAAGCGACCTCTCACTGCCGGCATTGAAGCGGCACGCCGACCGAGAAAGCGCCGCCTGTTGCACGCCCGACTGACCATGCATCCTCGTCGCATTCAACGGCCACAGACTGCCTGCCTTCTCCCATTAAACCCGTGTGTGCGCTGAGAAACCTACTCCGGATACACGTCTGTTCGTGAGTCGCCCGTCATTAAACACAACGCTTGTTGGCTCCGGTCGTTCGCCCGCTATTTAAACGGTGCCAAACGTCAGGTTAAAATCGCACCACACTCCGCTCCCATCTCCCCCTTGAATCATTTTCTCCACAATCTCCATGGCATCCGGCGAGCAGAAAAAGGAGTTCTCCGGCATACAAGCCGGCTGGGTGGCCCGTCGAGCCCGCCGGATACGAGCCAGTCAACGCTATGCTCCACCACCCTCGACGATCCAGGCCGTTGTAGGCCAGCTTGCGGATGGAGAAGCTCCCGGCCGGCACGTCGTTCAGCAACTCGCCACTCCAAGCCAGCTCGCCAAGGAGTGCCGAGCTGCTCCAGGCCGGCGCGCGGGGAGCACGGCGGCACGTGCATCATGGATGCCATGGACGACATCGTGTCGTACCGCTCCTCCCGTGCTCGGGACCGCGCCATCCGCCGTCAAGGTACGCGTAACCGCGCCCTGCCGGCGGAGAAAGAAGTCGGCTTTGTGGAGATGGATGAAATGGTGGCCAGCACGTCCGCGGCCACCGCCATCATCGAGGAGAAAGCCACCGCCGCCGCTTGGGTCCCATGAAGGCCACCACCGAGGCGACGCCATCGTACACAACCGGTGTCTTACCCAATCGCAGGCTATCGTCGTTCCCTTCCCCTCCGGCAGAAGCACATCGCAGGGGTTTGATGAGTGATATTTTTACACCCCTCTACTTTTTGTTTAAACCGAGATATTTCATTTAAACCGACATATTCACCCCGATATTGCCACTAATGACTAATGAATGCATATGATTCCACAAATCCTCTCTTTATTGTGTTTCCACATGAAATGGGCTAAATATGGACGAAATCAAGTGAGAACATGAAAAAGAATGAAGAGGGAGATAGAAGAAATCGGGAGGAGACGCACCAGAAGTCAAAGAGCAAAATACGGTGTTTCATGCGACCACGACCGCTCGCATGAGCGGTCGTATGGCATGGAAACCGAGGCCTCTAATCGACCTAAAAAACTTTTATAAAGGGGTCGATGCTAAAATGTCAAAAGAACATCCGCGAGGGAAGCCAGAACAGAGTCATTCTCATCCATCTCCATCAACTCTAGCTGCCACCATTTCCATCTCCGTAGCCGCCATCACCACCATAGTTCCTCTTCCACTAGATCATACTTGTAATCGTGCATCACACACGACATTCATTGTAAGACATATTATCAATCAATCAATCTCCATGATGTGTTCTTCGCGTGATCCGATCTCCATGTGTGAGTAGTTTGGTAAGGTATGGGTTGAGGCAAGAGCCATGCAACCCTCTGTATTTGCTGTGGGGATCAATGAAAGGGCTTTGAATTAACGTCCCGTATGTGTGAAATAAAATTGTTCCGTAGATGTCTCTTTTCTCCTCTGCATTCTTCATCCCTGCAGGTACCCAGGATCATGAAGAGTGACCCACGGAGAGGCTAAGGGCAGGGAGACCTTGAAGTGTTATTCTGAACACCAGTGACAGAAAGGTTTAGTACGGTAACATGGATCCTATCTCTGGGGATTCAAGAGGTGTAGTCATTAAATGCCCAAAGCTCTTGTCTGACTATTGCAATCTTAATTATCAGGGAACCCTGCGTGACATATAGGGCCTTCTGTTGGACAACTGACTCTTGATGCAGGATGCATGCTCATCAAGATGTAATTTGGACACATCCTCCACTTCGGTTCATAAAAAGCACATCTCGATGGGTGACTTTCAGTGCACAAAATAAGATCATATTTGGCTCCAACATGAATACATGGTTGTAAGCATTAAGACCTCATACCCATACATGCTTTTATTATAAGTGTTCACCTCAAGGTTGTTTGATTTTGATCTGGTCAAAAGCTGGAATTGTTTCTTTAACAAAAGCTTGCTAGAGATCCTTGCTTAAAGGGGGCCTTCCTCCCGTGGGTTCGATAACTCAGGATCACCTCTGGGAAATAGGCGAGAGTCCTTTCTACTCCATTTCCGGATCACTAATATGATGTGAATGGACCCGGGGGGCATACCTTTCACTAGAGGCATCTCTCAAGAGCGTAGTAACGGTGGGTACACAAATTACTGTTGGGCAATTGATAGAAAAGCGCATAGTTATGATGTTATTCATGGCATGATCAGTACATAGGCATTACGTCCGTGACAAGTAGACCGAAAAGACTCTGCATCTACTGCTATTACTCCACTTCGAGAGCGCTTCTGTGCTTGCCCCTATAGGTGTTAAGTTCATAACAAACAGAGTAAAGCTTGAAGCATGATGACATAATATAGACAAAATAAGAACAACTAATATGATTGAACCCCGTCATTTTACCCTTAGTAGCAACAATACAAATACGTGCCTCTACCCCTTCTATCACGAGGTGAGCACACCACAAGATTGAACCTACAACTATGCACCACTTCCACGTTCACACCGGTAAGGCTTTCCACGCCGGCAACCTCTTACGCCGGCAAGATTTCTCACGCCGACAAGCTCTCACGCCGGCAAGCTTTCATGCCGGCAAGCTTTCCACGCCGGCAAGCTTTTTATGCCGACAGGCTTCATTCAGCCGGAAAAGGCCGAATAACTCACGCGACCCATCAGACACCACCTAGATAGGTGTCTGATCCCTCGCGTCACTTTTTCACTCAGGGTCGGTCCGTAGAGTGTTGCCTCTAACTTTTGCATACGAACTTGGATTGGGATGATTTTTATATCAAAATCAACCGATTCAACGAGACGAAGACAATTCATATAGAACATTTTCTCATATTAGGACGTCTTGCAGGTGTAATTGGCCGAAGAGTGTTCTGGATACAAATTCTCACTACTTCGAACGCAATTTCGGCTTTCGAGATGAGATCGGGTGGCTATGGCCCAAACTAAAAATATATTCATGTCGACACTAGGAAACTTATTCATGTATAGCACTTCTCATTTGAGGCCATCTTAATAATATTTTCTTCCATGCCAAAATCTGGTGTCAACACATGCCCACCTGTTTTTCGCGTGTCGAAAAATAACTTGCACAGTGCTTTTTCTAAGGACGATGTCAACACTCCATAATCCATTTTATATGCTTAGGGCTATAATTCTATATCGGACATTGATTTTAAATTTTTGTTTACATCATACCTCGAAACCGATTACCACTAATCGTCTTTAAAGAGACGGGAATGAACTCGTTCCTTGTAGCACCAAGGAAATCAAACTCCGAGAGGTCACGCCCTGTTAAGCAAGCAACATCGGATGATTCCAATCCACGACGCATCGGCCAAAGCAACACAAGCCGAATTATCCCTGTGAATGACTTCTATTTCATCATCGAGCCATTGTATTAAGAATTGATGCATGGTAGATGGCACGCATTAGTTAGCATGAACCCAATCACGGTCTAATATAACATTATAGTTACCTTGCACCTCGGCGATGAAGAATGTGGTGGCCAAAGTTTTGCTTCCCACAATGAGTTCCATGCACATCACACCTTTGGCCTCTGTCTTTTCTTTACCCTCAAATTCACTAAGTACCATATTGGTCTTCATCAACGCATCATCATATAACCCCAACTTCTTGAAGATCGAATAGGGCATAAGATTTACTACAACACCACTATCAACGAGCATCCTAGTAACCGGCGATCCGTTAATATGACCTTTGAGGTACAATGGCTTCAAGTGTTTCACCGGTTCTTTTGGCTTCTCAAATATAGCGTTCTTAGGACCAAAATCCAGCTGGGCCACCTCCCCTTCTTCACCTATAGCACGAAATTCGGTAGGCAAGTAATACACCATATTAATATCCACACCTTCCCGAACCGGCGTAGATTCATAATTCACCATCTCATCTTCATCTCCCAATGTGTGTATTGGACTTGAGGTTTCCTCGATTGAAGGGGATGTTTCAGGTGGTGTGGACGATGTAATAGGGGCTGCATCATCGTCTTTTGGTGGTGTAGGTGTTGTTGTAGTTAATGTAGAAGCATATGTGTTTCCTTTTTGTTTAGGCCTCCACACTTGTTTTGTGGGTGCCACGGGCCGAATTTCATTGAACAATTCATCCATTTGCTTCCCTTCTTTGCGCTCTACCTTCTCGTGGTTCCTCATGCATTGTAATCTCCTTTTCATGGTCTTAGATAAATTGGGAGGACACCACTTAGGTTGAGTATATTTGGGATCCCTAGGTTTGGCCTTACTTGTGCTAGCCTCATGATCATTAGCCATGGAACCCTGATGAACAATAATAATATCACCATTAGAATTAGCCAGATTACCAACAATCGGCCCTTTGATCCCCTCTTGCTTGTTGCATTCTGGAATTTTTGTAGTAGGTGACTTAATACGCCACACTTTTTTATTGACCTTTTTTGGAGAAATTTTTGTTGGCCGATTAGCACCATAGTTCAAATGGCCTTGTGTGGGATAACAAAGCCTCTCGCGAGCAAGCCTTCTAGGTGCTGCCCACCCCATATGAAAAGTATAAGGAGCCATTGGGGGCTGCCCCCAACCTCCATTGAAGTCTCCCATGTAATATGGCGCATAGGGGGTGGCAACATCCATGGCATTGGTGCCCATGATCCATATGGCCTTGCATAGTGTCGAAATTGTTGCTTCGGAGGTGATCCTGAATGCCTCAAATGTGATGTCCAATTAGAGCTAGAATCAGCCGCTTGATTGGCATATTTGGATAACAACATATCGAAAGTTGGCTTGATTCGCTTGTGCTTAGCTTCACTCTTTTTCCACTTGCCAACTTCCGAGTTCTTGGGCTTGATAAATTTAGCATGAGTATCCCCTTGTACTTGCGGTTGCCCCCTGAGTGCAGGATTTTTTATTGTGATCTTCAATACCTCCTTGCCATCGGGTTGCTTATCAAGCACAACCTCTCTTCCCAAGACTTTGTCGCCCTCCTTGCCTTCCCTAGGTTCACCAATAACAACATTATTTTTATTAGCAGATTTAGCTATGTTAGGCCGAATTAAAATTTTCTTCCCTCCAAGTCCATGGTGTTTACCGGTGTTAGGGCACATTTCTCCCTTGGTGGTTTTGGTGATTGATGACAATACTTTTGCGGACTAATCGCGTGCATTGAGTGTTTCAGATATTTCATCATAAGGCACAAGACGATTACTGCCCCTCGAAGCTTGTTACAGAAGACGGTCTATTTTCCTGTGTTTATTTTCGGTGGATTTGAGTCGTAGGATAAACCGTACTATCAAGAGGGGGTCCGCTTCGGAAAGGTTTGGGTGGAATCATCACGTACACACTCATATTGCACCCTTCTCATCTTTTCGCTTCTTTGGAGTTGTCCCTCTGCTTTGCTAAAGAGGTTGTGGATAGCAGCCAGCGGTAGTACCGCTTGTTAGCGGTAGTACCGCTGCTAGTTCTGCTTGTACTACCACTCTCTGCTCTGGTCTCGACTTTTCGTGTCGGGTTCTACGATAGTACCCTGGGTCACTTCCGTGGAACCTCGTTAGACCCTGCAGGATGAGCGGAAGTGGGAGCGGCAGTAGAGGCGGTAGTACCACCCCTACCGCCGCTGCGACTACCGCTTGGTGCTCTGTTGTCCCCTCTGGCATCTGTTTCCCCAGCAGCTGTAGGAAAGCGGTAGTTCCCGCCTTAAGCGGTAGTACCACCCCCCTTGGGCGGTAGTACCGCTGTGGTCGTTCTACCACAGCTCCTCTGTCTTCTCCATGTGGCATTGCAACCCCAACGGTAGTACCGTTGGGGAGAGCGGTAGTACTGCTCCGGCGGCACTTCTGGATCCTGGCCTTGTGCCATTGCACTTACTACCGGTGACTACCGCTTGGGTGGTAGTACTGCTCCTGGAGCGGCAGTGCCGCTTGTGTGCGGGCTGAGGAGTGCATAACGGTTGGATGTGTTCCCCACTATAAAAGGGAGTCTTCTTCCTCAACAAGACTTATCTCTTCCTCCCCCAAACTCCATTGTTGCTCCAAAGCTCATTTTCGTCCGATCTCTCTCCCTAGCCAATCAAACTTGTTGATTTTCTAGGGTTTGGTTGAGAAGGCCCTGATCTACACTTCCACCAAGAGAAATTTGATTCCCCCCACGAATCCCTTGCGAATCTTGTTACTCTTGGGTGTTTGAGCACCCTAGACGGTTGAGGTCACCTCGGAGCCACATTCCATTGTGGTGAAGCTTCGTGGTGTTGTTGGGAGCCTCCAATTAAGGTGTGGAGATTGCCCCAACCTTGTTTGTAAAGGTTCTGTCGCCGCCTCCAAGGGCACCACTAGTGGAATCACGGCATCTCGCATTATGTGAGGGCGTGAGGAGAATATGGTGGCCCTAGTGGCTTCTTGGGGAGTATTGTGCCTCCACACCGTTCCAACAGAGACGTACTTCCCCTCAAAGGGAAGGAACTTCGGTAACACATCCTCGTCTCCACCGGCTCCACTTGTGGTTATCTCTTACCTTTACTTTGTGCAGGCTATTATTGTGATGTATCCTTTGCTTGCTCTTGTTGTTAGCATCATATAGGTTGCTCACCTAGTTGCACATCTAGACAACCTACTAGTTGGTAAACCTAATTTGTTAAGAAAAGCTAAAAATTGGTAGTTGCCTATTCACCCCTCCCTCTAGTCAACCATATCAATCATTTCAACCGGGAAGGGTTGTTTATCAACTTGCATCTTAGAAAAATTCAATCACCCGTCATTAATGGCCGATTGTATTTGTCGTAAAAAAACATTGCAATCAGTAGTAGCATGAGAAAATGAATTATGGTACTTGCAATAAGCACGTCATTCCAGCTCCTCAAACGGCGATATGGTGTGTGATATTCTAATCATCTTATCTTGCAAGAGAGCATCAAATGTTTTATCACACTTAGATATATCAAAAGTAAACTTCATCTCCTCATCGCGATTCTTGCGGATCGGCTTAAGAGCATTACATGTATAAGGTGTGGCCTTCGAGGACCAAACAAATCCAGTAATATAAAGATCAACCTCATCGTACGAATTATCATCACCATACTCAACCATATGCGCTCTAGGATGATCGGTTGTAAACCTATGAACCTCTTTATTTCGACTCTCTTGAGCCAAAGCTTTTTGTGAGACTTGGTTAATACTTAAAAACTCATAAGTTTCTAGATTCTATTTAATGTGAGTTTTCAAACCATTAAGAACAAGATCCGCCAAGTCTCTTTCGGTTATCACTAAGCTATAACATCGGTTTTTTATATCTCTAAATCTCTAACATAATCGGTGACCGATTCATCATGTTTTTGCCTAACCGATGTAAGATGTGACAACTTAAGCTCATTATCGCCAGTAAAAAAGTGATCATGAAACTTTTGCTCTAATTGCGACCATAAGAGAATTGAACCATGTGGTAAAGCAGCAAACCATGAAAATGCGGTGCCAGTTAAAGATAATGGAAACAAACATACTTTCAATTCTTCTATGGAACCCGCTTCACCCAACTGCGCTAGATATTGACTAACATGCTCCCATGTTGTTTTCGTGCCCTCTCCACTAAATTTAACAAAATCAGGAACCTTGTATCCATGAGGGTACAAAACTACATCAAAGTGCTCAGGATAAGGCTTTTGTTACACATGACTCTTTACTTTTGGCTCATTCCGAAAGTTCCCAGAAACATCTTATGCAAATCCTCCCTTGATTTAGCTAAAATCGGATCCAATGTAGATGAAGATGCTTCTGGCAATGACATAGGAGCAACCTGAGTACTAGCTAGTGGTCCAACATGTGGGACGGGCGCCGAACGATAATTCGGGGGAAGTCCAAACATGCTTGTGCCTATGGGTGGTGTGACAAAGTGATTCGGCGTTGCCGCCGAATTGGGCACACTCATAATAGGATTAGGATATGCAGGTGTAGCCACAAGCTAGTTGGTTTGACTAGGGTAAAAATTCAATCACAAATTATATTGTTGTTGCATAGGAGGTGCCGATGAAGTAGGTAAAGTTGGAATAGGGTTTTCAAATATACCAACAGTACCACTAGATGACGGAGGCATATTTTTCTGAGCATTAGCACTTGCTATAAAAAATTATATGTCATCACGTTACCCTTACTAACAAGACTTTCAATCACAGCAACTTGCCCCTCGAGAAAAAACTTTACTCACACTGATTTCATCTTGTTCATCAATGAGAGGAGGGAAATTGACGTTTCCAATCGGAGTGATGTTGCCTTGACGGTCCTTCTTGAAACTTGCAAGAATGCCTGCAAATCCTCCTCCTCGTGCTTCTTCTTGATCGCCTCAAAATCCTCTTCATGCTTCTTCTTCTGTGTTTCATAGGCTTGGCGATGTTCCTCCGATAGTTCATCAAGACTGGGCTTAATGATGTTATCAGCGTCAACTTCTGAGGGCTTGGGGAGATTAGGCATGGTTGATGACGATTCTTGATCTTTCTTCCGTAGCGGAGTCACCAAATAGTGTGTTCGCACACGAACACGTCACCGTGTGCCTCCAACGCCGAGGGTGATGCACCGCAGCTCATGTCGAAGGAGACCCGTCAGGAAACGCGGTACACAAGCAATCCGGCGGGTGGTTTTCAGGACCCGAAACCCCACACGCCTAGGAGGGACCCCGTCTGGACGCACGGCGGCTATGGGATGCTCTAGGTCGATTCTCCCGCCCCTAGAACCTCGAGGATCACTGCCCTTCAACACGAAGAACGAGAGAGAAAGAACAAGGGACAGATGTAAAACTAGGGTAAAAAGTAGATTGATTATTCGATTGTGTGTTGTTCAATCGACCGTCACCTCTCACCTATTTATGAGGTGGCTGGACTTCCCGTACAAGCAAAGGACTCCAAATCCCGTCCAAATCTTTCCAAAATTACCCGAACTTCGATTTAGGTAAGTATGAGACATCAGTTCAGTTTTTTAGTCTCACGGGCCACAAACGACCTCTGATGAAGATGATCCCAATAGCAAATTTTACTGTTTCGACGAGACGAAAAACTTTCATGTTGAATGTTTTTCGATTCGAGGCCATCATCAATACCTTACGGGGCCATCTTTAACATCCAGTTGGACTCGGTCATGTAGTTTTCCTGTTTGTCCGAGTTTTGTAGCAACCTTGCACGCCGTATACTATCTCAGATGATGTTGACTCCAAAAGAAAATTTGACCTTTTCGACAATGCACACAACTTCTGTGTAGAACACTTTTTCATCCGAGATCATCTAGATAGTCTTTTCAGCCCATCTTTAGCTTCTGGTCGGACTGGCCCTGATAGTTTCCACTTGCCAACAAGCTTTTACCAGCAAGCTTCCACGCCGGCAAGCTTTTCACTTGGCCGGTAAACTTTCACGCCTTCAAGGCTTTCCACGGCGGCAACCTCTCATGCTGGCAAGCTTCATTCAGCCGGAAAAGGTTGAATAACTCACGCGACCCATCAGACACCACCTAGGTAGGTGTCTGGTCCCTCGCGTCACTTTTTCACTCAGGTTCGGTCCGTAGAGTGTAGCCTCTAACTTTTGCATACGAACCTGGGTTGGAATGATTTTTATATCCAAATCAACCGATTCGACGAGACGAAGACAATTCA
>JAAAWM010009131.1:0-19777 GCA_036873465.1 Thinopyrum obtusiflorum
CAGTTGCCGATAACTCGGTTACAAAACATGATCATCTCATACAATAAAATTTATCATCATGTCTTGACCATATCACATCACAACATGCCCTGCAAAAACAAGTTAGACGTCCTCTACTTTGTTGTTGCAAGTTTTACGTGGCTGCTACGGGCTGAGCAAGAACCGTTCTTACCTACGTATCAAAACCACAACGATATTTCGTCAAGTTTGTGCTATTTTAACCTTCACAAGGACCAGGCGTAGCCATACTCGATTCAACTAAAGTTGGAGAAACTGACACCCGCCAGCCACCTGCGTGCGAAGCACGTCGGTAGAACCAGTCTCGCGTACACGTACGCGTAATGTCGGTCCAGGCCGCTTCATCCAACAATACCGCCGAATCAAAGTGTGACATGCTGGTAAGCAGTATGACTTGTATCGCCCATAACTCACTTGTGTTCTACTCGTGCATATAACATCTACGCATAAATCTGGCTCGGATGCCACTGTTGGGGAACGTAGTAATTTCAAAAAAAATCCTACGCACACGCAAGATCATGGTGATGCATAGCAACGAGAGGGGAGAGTGTTGTCCACGTACCCTCGTAGACCGAAAGCGGAAGCGTTATGACAACGCGGTTGATGTAGTCGTACGTCTTCACGATCCGACCGATCCAAGTACCGAACGCAGGGCACCTCCAAGTTCAGCACACGTTCAGCTCGATGATGTCCCTCGAACTCACAATCCAGCCGAGCTTCGAGGGAGAGTTCCGTCAGCACGACGGCGTGATGACGGTGATGATGATGCTACCGACGCAGGGCTTCGCCTAAGCACCGCTACAATGGGGGGGGGGGGGGGGGGGGGGGGGGGGGGGGGGGGGGGGGGGGGGGGGGGGGGGGGGGGGGGGGGGGGGGGGGGGGGGGGGGGGGGGGGGGGGGGGGGGGGGGGGGGGGGGGGGGGGGGGGGGGGGGGGGGGGGGGGGGGGGGGGGGGGGGGGGGGGGGGGGGGGGGGGGGGGGGGGGGGGGGGGGGGGGGGGGGGGGGGGGGGGGGGGGGGGGGGGGGGGGGGGGGGGGGGGGGGGGGGGGGGGGGGGGGGGGGGGGGGGGGGGGGGGGGGGGGGGGGGGGGGGGGGGGGGGGGGGGGGGGGGGGGGGGGGGGGGGGGGGGGGGGGGGGGGGGGGGGGGGGGGGGGGGGGGGGGGGGGGGGGGGGGGGGGGGGGGGGGGGGGGGGGGGGGGGGGGGGGGGGGGGGGGGGGGGGGGGGGGGGGGGGGGGGGGGGGGGGGGGGGGGGGGGGGGGGGGGGGGGGGGGGGGGGGGGGGGGGGGGGGGGGGGGGGGGGGGGGGGGGGGGGGGGGGGGGGGGGGGGGGGGGGGGGGGGGGGGGGGGGGGGGGGGGGGGGGGGGGGGGGGGGGGGGGGGGGGGGGGGGGGGGGGGGGGGGGGGGGGGGGGGGGGGGGGGGGGGGGGGGGGGGGGGGGGGGGGGGGGGGGGGGGGGGGGGGGGGGGGGGGGGGGGGGGGGGGGGGGGGGGGGGGGGGGGGGGGGGGGGGGGGGGGGGGGGGGGGGGGGGGGGGGGGGGGGGGGGGGGGGGGGGGGGGGGGGGGGGGGGGGGGGGGGGGGGGGGGGGGGGGGGGGGGGGGGGGGGGGGGGGGGGGGGGGGGGGGGGGGGGGGGGGGGGGGGGGGGGGGGGGGGGGGGGGGGGGGGGGGGGGGGGGGGGGGGGGGGGGGGGGGGGGGGGGGGGGGGGGGGGGGGGGGGGGGGGGGGGGGGGGGGGGGGGGGGGGGGGGGGGGGGGGGGGGGGGGGGGGGGGGGGGGGGGGGGGGGGGGGGGGGGGGGGGGGGGGGGGGGGGGGGGGGGGGGGGGGGGGGGGGGGGGGGGGGGGGGGGGGGGGGGGGGGGGGGGGGGGGGGGGGGGGGGGGGGGGGGGGGGGGGGGGGGGGGGGGGGGGGGGGGGGGGGGGGGGGGGGGGGGGGGGGGGGGGGGGGGGGGGGGGGGGGGGGGGGGGGGGGGGGGGGGGGGGGGGGGGGGGGGGGGGGGGGGGGGGGGGGGGGGGGGGGGGGGGGGGGGGGGGGGGGGGGGGGGGGGGGGGGGGGGGGGGGGGGGGGGGGGGGGGGGGGGGGGGGGGGGGGGGGGGGGGGGGGGGGGGGGGGGGGGGGGGGGGGGGGGGGGGGGGGGGGGGGGGGGGGGGGGGGGGGGGGGGGGGGGGGGGGGGGGGGGGGGGGGGGGGGGGGGGGGGGGGGGGGGGGGGGGGGGGGGGGGGGGGGGGGGGGGGGGGGGGGGGGGGGGGGGGGGGGGGGGGGGGGGGGGGGGGGGGGGGGGGGGGGGGGGGGGGGGGGGGGGGGGGGGGGGGGGGGGGGGGGGGGGGGGGGGGGGGGGGGGGGGGGGGGGGGGGGGGGGGGGGGGGGGGGGGGGGGGGGGGGGGGGGGGGGGGGGGGGGGGGGGGGGGGGGGGGGGGGGGGGGGGGGGGGGGGGGGGGGGGGGGGGGGGGGGGGGGGGGGGGGGGGGGGGGGGGGGGGGGGGGGGGGGGGGGGGGGGGGGGGGGGGGGGGGGGGGGGGGGGGGGGGGGGGGGGGGGGGGGGGGGGGGGGGGGGGGGGGGGGGGGGGGGGGGGGGGGGGGGGGGGGGGGGGGGGGGGGGGGGGGGGGGGGGGGGGGGGGGGGGGGGGGGGGGGGGGGGGGGGGGGGGGGGGGGGGGGGGGGGGGGGGGGGGGGGGGGGGGGGGGGGGGGGGGGGGGGGGGGGGGGGGGGGGGGGGGGGGGGGGGGGGGGGGGGGGGGGGGGGGGGGGGGGGGGGGGGGGGGGGGGGGGGGGGGGGGGGGGGGGGGGGGGGGGGGGGGGGGGGGGGGGGGGGGGGGGGGGGGGGGGGGGGGGGGGGGGGGGGGGGGGGGGGGGGGGGGGGGGGGGGGGGGGGGGGGGGGGGGGGGGGGGGGGGGGGGGGGGGGGGGGGGGGGGGGGGGGGGGGGGGGGGGGGGGGGGGGGGGGGGGGGGGGGGGGGGGGGGGGGGGGGGGGGGGGGGGGGGGGGGGGGGGGGGGGGGGGGGGGGGGGGGGGGGGGGGGGGGGGGGGGGGGGGGGGGGGGGGGGGGGGGGGGGGGGGGGGGGGGGGGGGGGGGGGGGGGGGGGGGGGGGGGGGGGGGGGGGGGGGGGGGGGGGGGGGGGGGGGGGGGGGGGGGGGGGGGGGGGGGGGGGGGGGGGGGGGGGGGGGGGGGGGGGGGGGGGGGGGGGGGGGGGGGGGGGGGGGGGGGGGGGGGGGGGGGGGGGGGGGGGGGGGGGGGGGGGGGGGGGGGGGGGGGGGGGGGGGGGGGGGGGGGGGGGGGGGGGGGGGGGGGGGGGGGGGGGGGGGGGGGGGGGGGGGGGGGGGGGGGGGGGGGGGGGGGGGGGGGGGGGGGGGGGGGGGGGGGGGGGGGGGGGGGGGGGGGGGGGGGGGGGGGGGGGGGGGGGGGGGGGGGGGGGGGGGGGGGGGGGGGGGGGGGGGGGGGGGGGGGGGGGGGGGGGGGGGGGGGGGGGGGGGGGGGGGGGGGGGGGGGGGGGGGGGGGGGGGGGGGGGGGGGGGGGGGGGGGGGGGGGGGGGGGGGGGGGGGGGGGGGGGGGGGGGGGGGGGGGGGGGGGGGGGGGGGGGGGGGGGGGGGGGGGGGGGGGGGGGGGGGGGGGGGGGGGGGGGGGGGGGGGGGGGGGGGGGGGGGGGGGGGGGGGGGGGGGGGGGGGGGGGGGGGGGGGGGGGGGGGGGGGGGGGGGGGGGGGGGGGGGGGGGGGGGGGGGGGGGGGGGGGGGGGGGGGGGGGGGGGGGGGGGGGGGGGGGGGGGGGGGGGGGGGGGGGGGGGGGGGGGGGGGGGGGGGGGGGGGGGGGGGGGGGGGGGGGGGGGGGGGGGGGGGGGGGGGGGGGGGGGGGGGGGGGGGGGGGGGGGGGGGGGGGGGGGGGGGGGGGGGGGGGGGGGGGGGGGGGGGGGGGGGGGGGGGGGGGGGGGGGGGGGGGGGGGGGGGGGGGGGGGGGGGGGGGGGGGGGGGGGGGGGGGGGGGGGGGGGGGGGGGGGGGGGGGGGGGGGGGGGGGGGGGGGGGGGGGGGGGGGGGGGGGGGGGGGGGGGGGGGGGGGGGGGGGGGGGGGGGGGGGGGGGGGGGGGGGGGGGGGGGGGGGGGGGGGGGGGGGGGGGGGGGGGGGGGGGGGGGGGGGGGGGGGGGGGGGGGGGGGGGGGGGGGGGGGGGGGGGGGGGGGAACCAAAGTATGACATGCTGGTAAGCAGTATGACTTGTATCGCCCACAACTCATTTGTGTTCTACTCGTGCATATAACATCTACACATAAAACCAGGCTCGAATGCCACTGTTGGGGAACGTAGTAATTTCAAAAAAAATCCTATACACACACAGGATCATGGTGATGCATAGCAACGAGAGGGGAGAGTGTGTCCACGTACCCTCGTAGACCAAAAGCGGAAGCGTTAGCACAACGCGGTTGATGTAGTCGTACGTCTTCACGATCCAACCGATCAAAGTACCGAACGCACGGCACCTCCGAGTTTAGCACACGTTCAACTCGATGACGTCCCGCGAGCTCCGATCCAGAAAGCTTCACAGGAGAGTTTCGTCAGCACGACAGCGTGGTGACGGTGATGATGATGTTACCGACGCAGGGCTTCGCCTAAGCACCGCTACGATATGATCGACATGGATTATGGTGGAGGGGGCACCGCACACGGCTAAGAGATCAATGATCAATTGTTGTGGGGGGGGGGGGGGGGGGGGGGGGGGGGGGGGGGGGGGGGGGGGGGGGGGGGGGGGGGGGGGGGGGGGGGGGGGGGGGGGGGGGGGGGGGGGGGGGGGGGGGGGGGGGGGGGGGGGGGGGGGGGGGGGGGGGGGGGGGGGGGGGGGGGGGGGGGGGGGGGGGGGGGGGGGGGGGGGGGGGGGGGGGGGGGGGGGGGGGGGGGGGGGGGGGGGGGGGGGGGGGGGGGGGGGGGGGGGGGGGGGGGGGGGGGGGGGGGGGGGGGGGGGGGGGGGGGGGGGGGGGGGGGGGGGGGGGGGGGGGGGGGGGGGGGGGGGGGGGGGGGGGGGGGGGGGGGGGGGGGGGGGGGGGGGGGGGGGGGGGGGGGGGGGGGGGGGGGGGGGGGGGGGGGGGGGGGGGGGGGGGGGGGGGACCATTTCGAGACTCCTCGTCATGTCCCCGATCTCATCCGGGACTCCGAACTTCCTTAGGTACATCCAAACACATAAACTCATAATACAAATCGTCACCGAACTTTAAGCGTGCGGACCCTACGGGTTTGAGAACTATGTAGACATGACCGAGACACGTCTCCGGTCAATAACCAATAGCGGAACCTGGATGCTCATATTGGCTCCCACATATTCTACAAAGATCTTTATCAGTCAAACTGCATAACAACATACGTTGTTCCCTTTGTCATCGGTATGTTACTTTCCCGAGATTCGATCGTCGGTATCTCAATACCTAGTTCAATCTCGTTACCGGCAAGTCTCTTTACTCGTTCCGTAATACATCATCCCGCAACTAACTCATTAGTTACAATGCTTGCAAGGCTTATGGTGATGTGCATTACCGAGTGGGCCCAGAGATACCTCTCCGACAATCGGAGTGACAAATCCTAATCTCGAAATACACCAACTCAACAAGTACCTTCGAAGACACCTGTAGAGCACCTTTATAATCACTCACTTACGTTGTGACGTTTGGTAGCACACAAAGTGTTCCTCCGGTAAACGGGAGGGGGGGGGGGGGGGGGGGGGGGGGGGGGGGGGGGGGGGGGGGGGGGGGGGGGGGGGGGGGGGGGGGGGGGGGGGGGGGGGGGGGGGGGGGGGGGGGGGGGGGGGGGGGGGGGGGGGGGGGGGGGGGGGGGGGGGGGGGGGGGGGGGGGGGGGGGGGGGGGGGGGGGGGGGGGGGGGGGGGGGGGGGGGGGGGGGGGGGGGGGGCGTTAATCAAATGACAACTCATGTCTATGGTTAGAAAACATAACCATCTTTGATTAACGAGCTAGTCTAGTAGAGGCTTACTAGTGACACTCTGTTTGTCTATGTATTCACACATGTATCATGTTTTCGGTTAATACAATTCTAGCATGAATAATAAACATTTATCATGAAATAAGGAAATAAATAACAACTTTATTATTGCCTGTAGGGCATATTTCCTTCAAGGATCTCCCCTCCTCTTCGGCGCCCTCTACGCCCGTAAAGGGTAGCAGCGCACACGATCGTTGTTTTCTTCTTTAGAGTACACGATCACCGGTTAACTTGTATAAAAAACGTTGTTGGTTGACCTTTCACCACGAGCATGGACCGCTGCTCAGGTTGTTGACTGTTGACTTTTATATAAAAGTTCAAAAAAACTCATAAATTCATGGGCCCCCGCAAGGGCACTTTTTGGAGCTACAATACATGATCGCAGCCAGGTTGTACTTCATGGGCCGGCCCAACTGTAGGCTCCCCCGTGCGTTCGGGCGACAGACTGCCGCAGAGAGCGGCACATAGGATCTCCGCTCCTCTTCAGCGCCCTCTGCGCCCGTAAAGGGTAGAAGCGCCCACGCACGCCCCTTTGTGGGCCGACCCATATACATGTGCGTTACCTCAATCGCTCGATCCCCACGATCGTTGGTTAACTTGTATAAAAACATTGCTGGTTGAGCTTTCACCACGAGCATGGACCACTGCTCAGGTTGTTGACTGTTGACGTTTACATAAAAGTTCACAAAAACTCATAAATTCACAAGAAAAAAGTTCATAATAATATTAAAAAGTTTAAAAAATTTACAGGAATTTGAAAAAGTTCATCACTTTTGAAGAAAAAGTTCATCGATTTTGAAAAAAGGCTCGCAATAACAAAAAAAAGTTCATCGGTTTTGAAAAAAGTTCAATAATATTAAAAAAAATCACAAATTTGGAAAATAGTTCATCGAATTTGAAAAAAAAATCAAATTTGAGAAAAATAATCAAAATTTTAAAAAGGTCATCGAATTAAAAAAAACTAATTTCAAAAAAGTTTATCAAATTTGAGAAAACGGTTCATCAATTTGGAAAAAAAATCATCGGATTTGAAAAAAAGTTCATGCAATATGCAAAAAGTTCATCGATTTTGATGAAAAAGTTCACAAATTTGAAAATAGTTCATTGAACCAGGAAGAAGAAAAAAGGAAAACAGAAAAAAGAACAAAAGACTTATAAAGATGAAAGTAATCACGTCAAATTGGCTGTGGCGGGGTGGTACCGCAGTTTACAATTAACGAGGAAGTTCCATGTTTGATTCGCAACACTAGCAGATTTTTTTGCGTTTTGGAAAGCAAAAAAAAAGCTAGATGGGCCAGCCCAGCGGGGAGGGTGGTGTGCGCCCATTTGGAGCTAGATCCCCCGCAAGGGCGCTTTTTGGAGCTACAGTACGTAGTCGCAGTCAGTCTGTAATTCATGGGCCGGCCTTGCTGTAGACTCCCCTGTACGTTTGGGCGACAGACTGCCGCAGAGAGTGGCACATAGGAGCTCCCCTCCTCTTCGGCGCCCTCTGCGCCCGTAAAGGGTAGCAGCGCACACGATCGTTGTTTTCTTCTTTAGAGTACATGATCGTCAGTTAACTTGTATAAAAAATGTTGTTAGTTGACCTTTCGCCACGAGCATGGACCGCTGCTCAGGTTGTTTACTGTTGACTTTTATATAAAAGTTCACAAAAACTCATAAATTCATGGGCCCCCGCAAGGGCGCTTTTTTGGAGCTACAGTACACGATCGTAGCCACTTTGTACTTCATGGGCCGGCCCAGCTGTAGACTCCCCTGTGTGTTCGGGCGATAGATTGCCGTAGAGAGAGGCACATAGGATCTCCGCTCCTCTTCAGCGCCCTCTGCGCCCGTGAAGGGTAGAAGCGCGCGCTCACGCCCCTTTGTGGGCCGGCCCATATACATGAGCATTACCTCAATCGCTCGATCCCCATGCTACTTCTTGAGCTTGCGTTGGTTTTTCCCTTGAAGAGGAAAGGGTGATGCAGCAAAGTAGAATAAGTATTTCCCTCAGCTTTTGAGAACCAATGTATCAATCCAGTAGGAGACAACGCTCATGTCACCGAATACCTGCACAAACAAACACCAACTTGCACCCAACGCGATAAAGGGGTTGTCAATCCCTTAACAGTTATTTCCAACGTGAGATCTGATAGAGATGATAAACGGTAAAGTAATATTTTTGGTATTTTTAGTTTATGAAACGGAAAGTAAAGATTGCAAAGTAAAAAAAATAGAAAACAAAAATTGTATATCGGAAACTTATATGATGGAAAATAGACCCGGGGGCCATAGGTTTCACTAGAGGCTTCTCTCAAGATGGAAATTATTACGGTGGGTGAACAAATTACTGCCGAGCAATTGATAGAAAAGCGCAAAGTTATGACGATATCTAAGGCAATGATCATGAATATAGGCATCACGTCCGTGTCAAGTAGACCAAAATGATTCTGCATCGACTACTATTACTCCACACATCGACCGACTTCTACCTGCATCTAGAGTATTAAGTTCATAAGAACAGAGTAACGCATTAAGTAAGATGACATGATGTAGCGGGATAAACTCAAGCAATATGATGAAAACCACATCTTGTTATTCTCGATGGCAACAATACAATACGTGCCTTCCTGCCCCTACTGTCACTGGGAAAGGACACCGCAAGATTGAACCCAAAGCTAAGCACTTCTCCTATTGCAAGAAAAACCAATCTAGTTAGCCAAACGAAATCGATAGTTCGAAGAGACTTGCAAAGATATCAAATCATGCATATAAAAATTCAGAGAAGATTCAAATAATATTCATAGATAAGCTGATCATAAATCTACAATTCATCGGATCTCGGCAAACACACCGCAAAAAAGTATTACATCGAATAGATCTCCAAGAACATCGAGGAGAACTTTGTATTGAGAATCAAAGAGAGAGAAGAAGCCATCTAGCTACTAGCTATGGACCCGTAGGTCTGAAGTAAACTACTCACGCTTCATCGGAGAGGCAATGGTGTTGATGTAGAAGCCCTCCATGATCGATTCCCCCTCCGGCAGGATGCCGAAAAAGGCCCCGAGATGGGATCTCACGGGTACGGAAGGTTGCGACGGTGGAAAAGTGGTTTTGTTGCTCCCCTCGATGTTTTTAGGGTATTTGAGAATATATAGGTGGAAGAAATACGTCGGTGGAGTCACGAGGGGCCCACAAGGATGGGGGGCGCGCCCTACCCCCTGGGCGCGCCACCCGACCTTGTGGCTGCCTCGTGGCTTTCCTGGCGTGCACTCCAAGCCCTCTAGATGTCTTCTGGTCCAAGAAAACTGATCGTGAAAGTTTCATTCCGTTTGGACTCCGTTTGGTATTCCTTTTCTGCAAAACTCTAAAACAAGGAAAAAACAGAAACTGGCACTGGGCTCTAGGTTAATAGGTTAGTCCCAAAAATCATATAAAATAGCATATTAATGCATATAAAACATCCAAAACAGATAATATAATAGCATGGAACAATAAAAAATTATAGATACGTTGGAGACGTATCAAGCATCCCCAAGCTTAATTCCTGCTCGTCCTCTAGTAGATAAATGATAAAAACATAATTTTTGATGTGGAAAGCTACCTAACATATTTATTCGTGTAATTCTCTTTATTGTGGCATGAATGTTCAGATCTGTAAGATTCAAAACAAAAGTTTAATATTGATATAAAAGCAATAATACTTCAAGCATACTAACAAAATAATTATGTCTTCTCAAAATAACATGGCCAAAGAAAGCTTATCTCTACAAAATCATATGGTCTGGCTATGCTCCATCTTCATCACACAAAATATTTAAATCATGCACAACCCCGATGACAAGCCAAACAATTGTTTCATACTTTTGACGTTCTCAAACTTTTTCAACTTTCACGCAATACATGAGCGTGAGCCATGGACATAGCACTATAGGTGGAATAGACGGTGGTTGTGGAGAAGACAAAAAAGGAGGAGATAGTCTCGCATCAACTAGGCGTATCAACGGGCTATGGAGATGCCCATTAATAGATATCAATGTGAGCGAGTAGGGATTGCCATGCAACGGATGCACTAGAGCTATAAGTTTATGAAAGCTCAAAAAGAAAACTAAGTGGGTGTGCATCCAACTTATGAAGACCTAGGGCAATTTTGAGGAAGCCCATCATTGGAATATACAAGCCAAGTTATATAATGAAAAATTCCCACTAGTATATGAAAGTGATATCATAGGAGACTCTCTATCATGAAGATCATGGTGCTACTTTGAAGCAGAAGTGTGGCAAAAAGGATAGTAACATTGTCCCTTCTCTCTTTTCTCTCATTTTTTTTGTGGGCCTTCTTTCATTTTTTTTGGCCTCTTTTTTTTTCGTCCGGAGTCTCATCCCGACTTGTGGGGGTATCATAGTCTCCATCATCCTTTCCTCACATGGGACAATGCTCTAATAATGAAGATCATCACACTTTTATTTACTTACAACTCAAAATTACAACTCGATGCTTAGAACAAAATATGACTCTATGTGAATACCTCCGGCGGTGTACCGGGATGTGCAATGAATCAAGTGCGACATGTATAAAAATATGATGAGCGGTGGCTTTGCCACAAATACAATGTCAACTACATGATCATGCAAAGCAATATGACAATGATGAAGCGTGTCATAATAACGGAACGGTGGAAAGTTGCATGGCAGGGGGGGGGGGGGGGGGGGGGGGGGGGGGGGGGGGGGGGGGGGGGGGGGGGGGGGGGGGGGGGGGGGGGGGGGGGGGGGGGGGGGGGGGGGGGGGGGGGGGGGGGGGGGGGGGGGGGGGGGGGGGGGGGGGGGGGGGGGGGGGGGGGGGGGGGGGGGGGGGGGGGGGGGGGGGGGGGGGGGGGGGGGGGGGGGGGGGGGGGGGGGGGGGGGGGGGGGGGGGGGGGGGGGGGGGGGGGGGGGGGGGGGGGGGGGGGGGGGGGGGGGGGGGGGGGGGGGGGGGGGGGGGGGGGGGGGGGGGGGGGGGGGGGGGGGGGGGGGGGGGGGGGGGGGGGGGGGGGGGGGGGGGGGGGGGGGGGGGGGGGGGGGGGGGGGGGGGGGGGGGGGGGGGGGGGGGGGGGGGGGGGGGGGGGGGGGGGGGGGGGGGGGGGGGGGGGGGGGGGGGGGGGGGGGGGGGGGGGGGGGGGGGGGGGGGGGGGGGGGGGGGGGGGGGGGGGGGGGGGGGGGGGGGGGGGGGGGGGGGGGGGGGGGGGGGGGGGGGGGGGGGGGGGGGGGGGGGGGGGGGGGGGGGGGGGGGGGGGGGGGGGGGGGGGGGGGGGGGGGGGGGGGGGGGGGGGGGGGGGGGGGGGGGGGGGGGGGGGGGGGGGGGGGGGGGGGGGGGGGGGGGGGGGGGGGGGGGGGGGGGGGGGGGGGGGGGGGGGGGGGGGGGGGGGGGGGGGGGGGGGGGGGGGGGGGGGGGGGGGGGGGGGGGGGGGGGGGGGGGGGGGGGGGGGGGGGGGGGGGGGGGGGGGGGGGGGGGGGGGGGGGGGGGGGGGGGGGGGGGGGGGGGGGGGGGGGGGGGGGGGGGGGGGGGGGGGGGGGGGGGGGGGCCCAAAACTTGAAAACTTCACAACACAAAACTCAACAGAAATTCTCATAAGCTCCGTTAGTATAAGAAAATAAATCACCACTTTGGTACTGTTGTGAACTCATTGCTTATTTATATTGGTGTAATATCTACTGTATTCCAACTTTTCCATGGTTCATACCCCCCAATACTAGCCATAGATTCATCAAAATAAGCAAACAACACAAAGAAAAACAGAATCTGTCAAAAACAGAACAGTCTGCGAAGATCTGAATTGTTCCAATACGTCTGTAACTCCAAAAATTCTGAAAAATTAGGATAACATAGGAAATTCGTATATCAATCTTGTGTAAGAAATTCAGGGTTATTCCACGCTCCTGGGACTGGGCGCAAAAGTTTCTGTCTTTCAGCAGGATCAAATCAACTATCACCGTAAGCCATCCCAAAGGTCTTACTTGGCACAAACACTAATTAAAACAAAAAACCACATCTAACCAGAGGCTAGATGAAAAATTTATTGCAAAACAGAACCTAAAAAGCAAAAACAAAAAATAAATTTGGGTTGCCTCCCAACAAGCGCTATTGTTTAACGCCCTCAGCTAGGCATAAAACACGAATAGATCTAAGTATTATCATCTTTGGCATTTGGGAAGAAAAGAGAAAATTTGTTATCTATGGCATTTATCTTTCTGTTTTGTGAGAGCACATGGCCATTGATCGTAGAAGAAAGATTAAGAACATTGCGAAAATTTGCATCTAAACTTGCCTTCATCTCTTTGATTATTTCGTTTTGATAAAAACTCATAATGGTAGAAGATTCAACATCCTTTTCCTTGGGGTGGCCGAATATGGATTTCATCTTCTCATAAGTATCGATGGCATCCCCTCCAATAAAACTGTCGGTGGAAACGACACCTATGGGATCACGGGGTGCGGATCCCTACTGCTACGGTTGGCGGGCGCGGGGCTGTGCAAAGAGCGGGTCGAGAAGATCAACACGGGGGTTTATCCAGGTTCAGGCCGCAAAGGTGCGTAATACCCTACTCCTGCTTTGGTGTATATTTAAGTGTTCTTGAGTTCTTGAACTAGCTACGTGGGTAATTTGTCCAAAAGATCCGAATCCTTCTCCTGGATGCCTCGGGCCTCCTTTTATAGGAAAAAGAGGTCGCCACAGTGGCACACAGGAGGTGGAAAGGTGTACAGTGGATGAGTCTATCCTCTGGCACCGTCGGACAAACACATTTAATGTGCTGCCGACGTGCCCTTCTTGCTTTATAGGGGATGGCAAGGAAACTCGTCCCAGCTGTCGCCGCCTCGCCTGGTTCCGACGCGCGTCCGAGCTGATGAGGTGTGTAGCGCCACGTTGGCTGGCTGCTGGGCTGGCACGACGGTGGAGCCTCCAAGAAGGTCTGCATGCCACCACGCAGGTGCTTGCTGAGTCGGTGTAGAAGCCGCTCGTCGCCACGCAGGTGCCTGCCCAGCTGGTTGAGCTGGCAGCTGCATGGGGACGGTGGTGGAGTCTTGGCAGGCGTGGGCCAGGCTGTGGCCCCGCTGATGCCCCCGGCAAGGGTCTTGCCGTAGCGCTGCGGTCGTCCCCGGCAAGGTGCTTGCCGGGGGTCTTGTGGATTTCCTCGGCTAGGATCCCGCCGAGGGTCGTCATCTTCTGGTCCTCATCTGATCTTGTGCATCTATGATCTTCACAAAGATCTGCATGCCGCAATGGAGGTGCCTCCTGAGCCTTGGTCCCAATGTGGTTGATGACATTGGAAAACCTCGGGCTCAAGGAAGGCGCGCTCCACTGGCGTCAGGCAAGTTGCCCCGGCAAGGCTCTTGCCGGGGCTGCGGAGGTCGTCCCGGCAAGGGTCTTGCCGGGGGGGTCCACCTCGCCCTCTTGCTCTTTGTGTTTCTGGTCTTGGCGTTGCTTTGGTTGTCTTGTGCTTCGGCTTCTCCTCCGGCTTCCCTCCTCTGCCCTGCTAAGGGTGGCCGCGACGCGTGGCTCTGACTGCCCGTGCACAAGTAAAGGGGTCAAAAGGAGAGCCCTTACTTTTGTACACCGACAGGAGCCCCCGGGCCTGGGCCACACATAAGCATGACGCGTTGTTGGGCTAGGCCCAGAATGGTGCGCGGGCAGGCGGGACGGATTTTTACCGTAGTAACTGTTTAGTCCGCAGCGCTTCCCCACGACCCGCGTTGAACGCGTGACGTGGAGGGTCGTGCGTGACATGGGGGTCATGCGTGGGGCGGTTCCCGCACGCATGCGTCACATCACAGTTAATGGGAAAGGAGGCGGCTCGCGCCTTCCCCATGAAAAAAGGGGGAGACGCAGAGGCGCAGCCCATTTACTGAGTGGATTCGGGTTGCGGTTTTCAAGGCGTCCGCGCCCCACGATCATGGGGTGCAGAACGGTCGCCTCACCCGTCCCTCCGATTCTGCCCGCCCGCCACACGTCCCCCATGCCCTTAGGGTGGCAGGCGATGGAGGCGGGAAACCGGGCCGTTGCTGATAGGGGCAGCGGGTCGGTCTTGATTCCCCGTGTCTTTGATGACCGGATTGGTCGAATGGGGCGGCCGAGCCCCGATCCCGCCTCTTTATAAGGAAGGGGAGGGGGATGGCATCCCACATTCTTTCGTCATCCACCTTCTTCCACTTCGACTTCTTTCTTCCATCTGCTATGGCGAGAGGGGGCGCCGGTCCTTCGACGGTGGCGGCGAGGGTCGCTGCTCGACAGCGCGTCCCTTCGTCCCAAGACCTTCCGGCGGCGAAGCCGGTCACGAGAGGAAGGGGGAGGGGGCGAGGCCGAGGTCGCCGTGGCGCTCAGGGAAGAGGGGGACGGGGTGGCACACAGGCCTTGCCTCCGCCAGTTGCGCCTCCTCTGATGGAGGGCCACGTCGGGGACCAGCCCCATGAGTTCTTCATCAGGCTGCGCCGGCCACCGCGTCGTCGCCTTCGCCTTCCCACTCCATTTGCTCGGGAGATGGAGCTTGACCCGCCACAGACCCTCAGGTTGCATATGAGGGGCTGCGGGAACGGCGGGACGCGGGTCGACGTCGACTTTCCCGCTCCCCACGTCATGTACCTTCATCACGGATGGAAGACATTCGCTCGCGTCCACAGCCTGACGGCAGGGCTCGTTCTCTACTTCAAATTAATGGAGAACGGCCTGCTCTCCGTCAAGGTCTTTGGGGACCTCGGAACTCGCCTAAAGTGCTGCGTGGAGAGCTCCTCCGATGATGAAGATTCCTCCTCAAGTGAGAGTGATGAGGAGGACAGCGACATCGACGATGAGGGCAGCCGGCGGGAGGATGATGGGTCCGACTAGGCGTCGGGCCCATCGTTCCTGGGCGACGCCGGCAGCACCATCACCTGCATCGCCGGCTCCTTGAACTTCTCGGGGTCGCCGGCGTTGGTGGGCCGAAGAAGGCGAAGAAGGCGGGTGGCAGGCCATCAAATCGGAGTACGCGGACACCGACGCCTTTGTCGCGTACTGCCGGCCTGCTGCCTCATCTTCCGGCCCTCTCCCGGCACCATCATCACCGGCCTTCCTTCAAGGGGGCTGCCGGGATGTTCTCTTGGTGTCTTCTGCTGCTTGTGCCCTGCCTAGGCACTCCTTTTGCCCCCCAGCCATCTTGTTCTGCTTCCTGAGGAGAGGGACAAGAAAGGGATTATGGGCATCTTATCTTTTTTTAGTTTGTAAGCCTCTAGGCACCTGTTAGGTTTAAACCTTGTAATCCCCTTGCTCATGTTTTTCATTCCATAGGAACTGTACCTGTATGGGGTGTTTTTAATGAAAAAAGGGATGTTTGCCGGGTTCTTTGTTCGTGGGCGAGGCCCACGCCAAGGAATGAATCCTTGTTATTTCTAAGATAAACATGGTCGCCTGGCAACAGGCCTTGCCGTCCCCCCACTTCATTCGACCATACTCACGCTCTTGGCGGAGGCAGGGACGAAGTAGGGTTAGGCCCTTCGTTTGCTTCATTGCCGCGGCGACTACAACCAAGTTCCGACCCAGGGAAAAGCTCCTGGGTACAAGAAAGGGGGAGTACGGAGGCATAGGAATAAAACGAGGTTTCATACGCCCCAATTCCATACGGAGATGCACAACAGGGGATAAAGGACTTATCTGAATCTGCAGCCCCCGGCAACCTTGGCTTGCCGGGGCCGGACCCTCATGTATGGAGCCCCCGGCAACCTTGGCTTGCCGGGGCCGGAGCGCCGGTTTGTTCTCTTCCTCCCAAATAGTTTCGGTAGAAGTGTTCATGTGCCCCGCGAACCAAAAAGGACAGAAAGGAACAGAAGGACGCACGCTCGACCTCTATGCTAGGGGTTAGTCGCCGCTAAGCACTATCAACCCTAACCGAGGGAGAGACTTAACCTAGCATGCATGCTAAAACTTAGGGCGCCAACGCTTCATTTATTTATGCTCAGGGTCTGCGCCTGGCTTTGTACAAAGGGTTACATGCCTTGCCGGCAATGCTTGTACAAAAGGTGGCTTGCCGGGGGGCCCGGCAACCGCGCCTTATGGGTAAAACTTGCGAAGATGCTCGATGTTCCAGGAGTTGCTCACTGGAATGGCATCTTCGGTCTCCAGGCGGACTGCGCCAGGCCTGGTGACTCGTATTACCCAATAAGGGCCTTCCCACTTCGGCGTCAACTTGTTGGAATTCTTGGCCGATTGAACAGGCCTAAAATAACTAAAATGACTTAGACATACTTTTAGGCAACCCTGCACTGCATCCTAGGCATAGCATGCTTTGTGTTGCATATGTTTGCTGAGTATTTATTTGTTTCTTCTCCCTCTTCTCTCTCGGTAGACCCCGACACCGATGTCGACGTAGCTCCCGAGACCGATGCAGCTCCGGATGTCGACTACGCCCCTGACGACCAGACACTTGCCGCAGAGCTTCTAGGCAAGCACCCCCATTTTTAGCATACCGATATCGCCTATTCTTCTCTCTCTTTTGATTGCATTAGAAGTTGTTGCCGTTACTATTGTCCTATATCTGCTACATAGCCTGTTTATTGTAACCTGCTATTGTCACCTACCTGCTTATCCTAAACTGCTTAGTATAGGCTGGGTAGAAACCATCAGAGACCCCTACTTTATCCTGTCTGCCCCGCTGGATTCTCAGAAGACCCGACCAACGGGATTGAAGACCAGGCTCCGGCACCGCACATCACTTCCCCTTTAGTTGCTCGACGCTACTGGGTTACTATCGAGTGCCGAGGGTGATATCTCGTCAGCACTTCTGATGATAACCTTGAAGGTTAGCTAGTCGGTCGTGGTAAGCGAGGGTGATTCCTCCTACACCACCCCCGATAATGACGTGTCGTGCAACTCCTCAAGAGTGGACCTCGAGGGTGATTCCTCCTTCGTTCACCTTGACTATAACATCAGGTGGAATTCCAACAAGGGTGATTCCTTAGGGTTCCCCCTCGGTGTTAGACACACGGTACTATGGTTACTATGACTTTACACTGAACCATGATACTAAAGATGGGTCGGCCCTGAGGGGTACCCGCGGGAGCATGATTGCGAAGTGATGTGGAGTTGGGTGGACCTGGATGGTGCCCGAGAGTTGAACACGAGGCATGGCCGGGCATTCTTAGCCCTTGCCGCAAGTCCTCGAGACGGGGCGACGGGGTCACATCGATCGTGAGTCTCTGCTCGTTACCGCGCTACTAATTCACTAACGGTTTAGATATTTGATCCGAGGGGCCTCTGGCCTGATAGCACTAACCATCACGTGGGCATAGTATGGGCATTATGCGTCGTATACTTCAGTCGGAGCTTAATGAACGTCAGCGACTGAGCGGCGCGTGCCGAATTGGACTGGTTAAGCCTGCGCTTGTATTAAGGGGGTTAGGTCTGCTTTCGGCCGCGTTTGCAACATGCAGGAGTTCCCGTGGCGATGGCCCAAGACCCATGGGGGCATAGGTTTAGTCCGGCATTCTGATGATAACCCACAAGTATAGGGGATCGCAACAGTTTTCGAGGGTAGAGTATTCAACCCAAATTTATTGATTCGACACAAGGGGAGCCAAAGAATATTCTCAAGTATTAGCAGTTAGTTGTCAATTCAATCACACTTGAAAGACTTAATATCTGCAGCAAAGTATTTAGTAGCAAAGTAGTATGGAAGTAACGGTAACGGTGGCAAAAGTAACAGTAGCAGTTTTTGTAGCAATCGTAACAGTGGCAACGGAAAAGTAACTAGGCAATGATCAATATGTGAAAAGCTCGTAGGCAATGGATCAATGATGGATAATTATGTCGGGGGGGGGGGGGGGGGGGGGGGGGGGGGGGGGGGGGGGGGGGGGGGGGGGGGGGGGGGGGGGGGGGGGGGGGGGGGGGGGGGGGGGGGGGGGGGGGGGGGGGGGGGGGGGGGGGGGGGGGGGGGGGGGGGGGGGGGGGGGGGGGGGGGGGGGGGGGGGGGGGGGGGGGGGGGGGGGGGGGGGGGGGGGGGGGGGGGGGGGGGGGGGGGGGGGGGGGGGGGGGGGGGGGGGGGGGGGGGGGGGGGGGGGGGGGGGGGGGGGGGGGGGGGGGGGGGGGGGGGGGGGGGGGGGGGGGGGGGGGGGGGGGGGGGGGGGGGGGGGGGGGGGGGGGGGGGGGGGGGGGGGGGGGGGGGGGGGGGGGGGGGGGGGGGGGGGGGGGGGGGGGGGGGGGGGGGGGGGGGGGGGGGGGGGGGGGGGGGGGGGGGGGGGGGGGGGGGGGGGGGGGGGGGGGGGGGGGGGGGGGGGGGGGGGGGGGGGGGGGGGGGGATCAAACCCTAACAAAACTAACTCGATTACATGGTAAATCTCATCCAACCTATCACCGTCCAGCAAGCCTACGATGGGATTACTCACGCACGGTGGTGAGCATCATGAAATTGTTGATGGAGGATGGTTGATGATGATGATGGCGACGGATTCCCCTCTCCGAAGCCCCGAACGGACTCCAGATCAGCCCTCCCAAGGAAGATTAGGGCTTGGCGGTGGCTCTGTATCGTAAAACGTGATGAATCCTTCTCTCCAGTTTTTTCTCCCCGAAAGTGAATATATGGAGTTGGGGTTGAGGTCGGTGGAGTCCCAGGGGGCCCACGAGGCAGGGGGCGCGCCCTGCACCCTCATGGACAGGGTGTGGACCCCCTGATGCTGATTCTTTCGTCAATATTTTTTATTAATTCCAAAACGTGTCTCCGTGGATTTTCAGGTCATTCCGAGAACTTTTATTTCTGCACAAAAATAACACCATGGCAATTCTGCTGAAAACAGCGTCAGTCCGGGTTAGTTCCATTCAAATCATGCCAAAACAAGGGCAAAAGTGTTTGGAAAAGTAGATACATTGGAGACGTATCAACTCCCCCAAGCTTAAACCTTTGCTTGTCCTCAAGCAATTCAGTTGACAAACTAAAAGTGATAAAGAAAGACTTTTACAAACTCTGTTTGATCTTGTTGTTGCAAATATGTAAAGCCAGCATTCAAGTTTTCAGCAAAGATTATGAACTAACCATATTCATAATAACATTTAGGTCTCATGTTTACTCATATCAATGGCATAATCAACTAGCGAGCAATAATAATAAATCTCGGATGACAACACTTTCTCAAAACAATCATAACATGATATAACAAGATGGTATCTCGCTAGCCCTTTCTGAGTCTGCAAAACATAAATGCAGAGCACCCCTGGAGATCAAGGACTGACTAGACATTGTAATTCATGGTAAAAGAGATCCAGTCACAGTCATACTCAATGTAAATTAATAGCAATGCATGCGAATGACAGCGGTGCTCTCCAACAGGTGCTTTTTAATAAGAGGATGATGACTCAAGATAAAAGTAAATAGATAGGCCCTTCGCAGAGGGAAGCAGGGATTTGCAGAGGTGCCAGAGCTCGGGTTTTGAAACAGAGATAAATAATATTTTGAGTGGCATACTTTCATTGTCAACATAACAACCAAGAGATCTCGATATCTTCCATGCTACACACATTATAGGCGGTTCCCAAACAGAATGGTAAAGTTTATACTCCCCCACCACCAACAAACATCAATCCATGGCTTGTCCGAAACAACGGGTGCCGTCCAACTAACAACAATCCTGGGAAGTTTTGTTTGCAATTATTTTGATTTGATTTGAGCATGGGACTGGGCATCTCGGTTACCGGCCATTTTCTTGTGAGTGATGAGCGGAGTCCACTCATTGTGAGAATAACCCACCTAGCATGGAAGATATAGACAACCCTAGTTGATACATGAGCTATTCGAGCATACAAAGCAGAATTTCATTTGAAG
>JAAAWM010009132.1:0-19781 GCA_036873465.1 Thinopyrum obtusiflorum
GCCATGAATGGGGGGTAGCGATTTACTCCAAAACTGGTATGCACTGCGAGCGGCAGGTTTGGTTAGGTGAGCTATAAGTATGTGCTTCATGACATGCCCGGCTGGAAAATTTGAATATTTGCTAAGCAAGATAGGTATACGTCACCCCCTCATTCAAATTTTTTTGAAATTTGTTTGGGAGGGAAAGCGATGGTTCCAAGGGTTTTCAAGTCGCCTACATAAGTGGGTGGATGCCTGAGCAAACAGCAACTCAAACCAGAAAGCTCTCGCTTAGCCTCTCAACCAGATCGACTTGCAAAAACCGCGCTCAGCTCCAAGCAAAGGCATGCCTCCTCCCCATGCTGATCGTAGCGCTACATCCGGCGTAACGGCTGTCTCCGATGTTAGCCTGACCGAGCAAGAGGTTAGTCTTGTCTGATTTAGGCGAGTTTTTTTTCAAGACCACCGGATTAACTTGTAGATGTGGCATCTATATGAAGGGTTTGGGCGAACATGCGTTGAGTGGCGTGGTTCTGTGTAACGCCCCGAGACCGATGTGCCAGGTGTCATCCAGTTTTTCGATGTTGGTGTGTTGTCATTGCTTGCGTGTCATACATCACATATCATGTCATCATGTACATTTCTTTTGCATACGTGTTTATCTCATGCATTCGAGCATTTTCCCCGTTATCCGTTTTGCTTTCTGGCGCTTCGTTCTCCTCCGGTGGTCATTTCTAGCTTTCTTTTGTGTGTGGGGATTAAACATTTCCGGATTGGACCGAGATTTGCCAAGCGGCCTTGGTTTACTACCGGTAGACCGCCTGTCAAGTTTCGTACCGGGGGGGGGGGGGGGGGGGGGGGGGGGGGGGGGGGGGGGGGGGGGGGGGGGGGGGGGGGGGGGGGGGGGGGGGGGGGGGGGGGGGGGGGGGGGGGGGGGGGGGGGGGGGGGGGGGGGGGGGGGGGGGGGGGGGGGGGGGGGGGGGGGGGGGGGGGGGGGGGGGGGGGGGGGGGGGGGGGGGGGGGGGGGGGGGGGGGGGGGGGGGGGGGGGGGGGGGGGGGGGGGGGGGGGGGGGGGGGGGGGGGGGGGGGGGGGGGGGGGGGGGGGGGGGGGGGGGGGGGGGGGGGGGGGGGGGGGGGGGGGGGGGGGGGGGGGGGGGGGGGGGGGGGGGGGGGGGGGGGGGGGGGGGGGGGGGGGGGGGGGGGGGGGGGGGGGGGGGGGGGGGGGGGGGGGGGGGGGGGGGGGGGGGGGGGGGGGGGGGGGGGGGGGGGGGGGGGGGGGGGGGGGGGGGGGGGGGGGGGGGGGGGGGGGGGGGGGGGGGGGGGGGGGGGGGGGGGGGGGGGGGGGGGGGGGGGGGGGGGGGGGGGGGGGGGGGGGGGGGGGGGGGGGGGGGGGGGGGGGGGGGGGGGGGGGGGGGGGGGGGGGGGGGGGGGGGGGGGGGGGGGGGGGGGGGGGGGGGGGGGGGGGGGGGGGGGGGGGGGGGGGGGGGGGGGGGGGGGGGGGGGGGGGGGGGGGGGGGGGGGGGGGGGGGGGGGGGGGGGGGGGGGGGGGGGGGGGGGGGGGGGGGGGGGGGGGGGGGGGGGGGGGGGGGGGGGGGGGGGGGGGGGGGGGGGGGGGGGGGGGGGGGGGGGGGGGGGGGGGGGGGGGGGGGGGGGGGGGGGGGGGGGGGGGGGGGGGGGGGGGGGGGGGGGGGGGGGGGGGGGGGGGGGGGGGGGGGGGGGGGGGGGGGGGGGGGGGGGGGGGGGGGGGGGGGGGGGGGGGGGGGGGGGGGGGGGGGGGGGGGGGGGGGGGGGGGGGGGGGGGGGGGGGGGGGGGGGGGGGGGGGGGGGCGATCGTGATCGAACGATCTAGATGATGGAGAAGGCTTAGGTGGGTTTTTGGGCCAAATTGGAAGGGTGTTGGGCTGCAACACACATGAGGCCTTTCCGGTCCCTCGGTTAACCGTTGGAGCATCAAACGAAGTCCAAATGATACGAAACTTGATAGGCGGTCTACCGGTAGTAAACCAAGGCCGCTTGGCAAGTCTCGGTCCAATCCGGAAATGTTTAATCCCCACACACAAAAGAAAGGTAAAAATGACCACCGGAGGAGAACGAAGCACCAGAATGCAAAACGGACAACGGGGAAAATGCTCGAATGCATGAGACGAACACGTATGCAAATGCAATGCACATGATGACATGATATGAGATGCATGACAACGATAACAACACACTGAGACAAAAACCCGAACCCGAGAAAATAAAATAACTTAAACGCCGGAAACGGCAAGACTTGGAGTACAAATTGGGAAAGTTACATCCGGGGTGTTACACAGGCTTAGGTCCAGACTTGGGTTTCTTCATTAGAGAAGCAACTTGTTTGCCGTTCTTCTTGAAGTTCCCCTTCTTCCCTTTGCCCTTTCTCTTGAAACTAGTGGTCTTGTCAACCATCAACACTTGATGTTTTTCTCGATTTCTACCTTCGCCGATTTTTTCATCACGAAGAGCTTGGGAATCGTTTCCGTTATCCCTTGCATATTATAGTTCATCACAAAGTTCTACTAACTTGGTGATGGTGACTAGAGAATTCTGTCAATCACTATTTTATCTGGAAGATTAACTCCCACTTGATTCAAGCGATTGTAGTACCAAGACAATCTGAGCACATGCCCACTGCTTGAGCTATTCTCCTCCATCTTTTAGCTATAGAACTTGTTGGAGACTTCATATGTCTCAACTCGGGTATTTACTTGAAATATTAACTTCAACTCCTGGAACATCTCATATGGTCCATGACGTTCAAAACGTCTTTGAAGTCCCGATTCTAAGCCGTTAAGCATGGTGCACTAAACTATCAAGTAGTCATCATATTGAGCTAGCCAAACATTCATAACGTCTGCATCTGCTCCTGCAATAGGTCAGTCACCTAGCGGTGCATCAAGGACATAATTCTTCTGTGCAGCAATGAGGATAAAGCTCAGATCTCGGACCCAGACCGCATCATTGCTACTATCATCTTTCAACTTAGTTTTCTCTAGGAACACATATAAAACATAGGGGGGGGGGGGGGGGGGGGGGGGGGGGGGGGGGGGGGGGGGGGGGGGGGGGGGGGGGGGGGGGGGGGGGGGGGGGGGGGGGGGGGGGGGGGGGGGGGGGGGGGGGGGGGGGGGGGGGGGGGGGGGGGGGGGGGGGGGGGGGGGGGGGGGGGGGGGGGGGGGGGGGGGGGGGGGGGGGGGGGGGGGGGGGGGGGGGGGGGGGGGGGGGGGGGGGGGGGGGGGGGGGGGGGGGGGGGGGGGGGGGGGGGGGGGGGGGGGGGGGGGGGGGGGGGGGGGGGGGGGGGGGGGGGGGGGGGGGGGGGGGGGGGGGGGGGGGGGGGGGGGGGGGGGGGGGGGGGGGGGGGGGGGGGGGGGGGGGGGGGGGGGGGGGGGGGGGGGGGGGGGGGGGGGGGGGGGGGGGGGGGGGGGGGGGGGGGGGGGGGGGGGGGGGGGGGGGGGGGGGGGGGGGGGGGGGGGGGGGGGGGGGGGGGGGGGGGGGGGGGGGGGGGGGGGGGGGGGGGGGGGGGGGGGGGGGGGGGGGGGGGGGGGGGGGGGGGGGGGGGGGGGGGGGGGGGGGGGGGGGGGGGGGGGGGGGGGGGGGGGGGGGGGGGGGGGGGGGGGGGGGGGGGGGGGGGGGGGGGGGGGGGGGGGGGGGGGGGGGGGGGGGGGGGGGGGGGGGGGGGGGGGGGGGGGGGGGGGGGGGGGGGGGGGGGGGGGGGGGGGGGGGGGGGGGGGGGGGGGGGGGGGGGGGGGGGGGGGGGGGGGGGGGGGGGGGGGGGGGGGGGGGGGGGGGGGGGGGGGGGGGGGGGGGGGGGGGGGGGGGGGGGGGGGGGGGGGGGGGGGGGGGGGGGGGGGGGGGGGGGGGGGGGGGGGGGGGGGGGGGGGGGGGGGGGGGGGGGGGGGGGGGGGGGGGGGGGGGGGGGGGGGGGGGGGGGGGGGGGGGGGGGGGGGGGGGGGGGGGGGGGGGGGGGGGGGGGGGGGGGGGGGGGGGGGGGGGGGGGGGGGGGGGGGGGGGGGGGGGGGGGGGGGGGGGGGGGGGGGGGGGGGGGGGGGGGGGGGGGGGGGGGGGGGGGGGGGGGGGGGGGGGGGGGGGGGGGGGGGGGGGGGGGGGGGGGGGGGGGGGGGGGGGGGGGGGGGGGGGGGGGGGGGGGGGGGGGGGGGGGGGGGGGGGGGGGGGGGGGGGGGGGGGGGGGGGGGGGGGGGGGGGGGGGGGGGGGGGGGGGGGGGGGGGGGGGGGGGGGGGGGGGGGGGGGGGGGGGGGGGGGGGGGGGGGGGGGGGGGGGGGGGGGGGGGGGGGGGGGGGGGGGGGGGGGGGGGGGGGGGGGGGGGGGGGGGGGGGGGGGGGGGGGGGGGGGGGGGGGGGGGGGGGGGGGGGGGGGGGGGGGGGGGGGGGGGGGGGGGGGGGGGGGGGGGGGGGGGGGGGGGGGGGGGGGGGGGGGGGGGGGGGGGGGGGGGGGGGGGGGGGGGGGGGGGGGGGGGGGGGGGGGGGGGGGGGGGGGGGGGGGGGGGGGGGGGGGGGGGGGGGGGGGGGGGGGGGGGGGGGGGGGGGGGGGGGGGGGGGGGGGGGGGGGGGGGGGGGGGGGGGGGGGGGGGGGGGGGGGGGGGGGGGGGGGGGGGGGGGGGGGGGGGGGGGGGGGGGGGGGGGGGGGGGGGGGGGGGAAGCAAAACATATCAATTCAATCAAATAGGTTAATGCAACTATACAAAGTCCAGAACAAAATCTTGCGGTGTAACCAACTACTACTGACTTCGCAATAACTTGCTGTACCAACAGATAAAAGGCTACTAAAACTGCAACCGGCACTAGAAGTGAGTAGTTCGCGTTTGTCTTCCTACCATGAATAATACTCCCTTCGATTTTATTTACTCCCCATATTAGCTTTGGCCTAAGTCATTGCTAAGTGAGTTGAATGATGATATATTGCCAATTCATTGCTAAGTCATTGCCAAGTTTATCGAAAACAATCTAAACTTTCACAATAAAAAATATATATGGTATGAAAATGAATGATGATTCTAATGTTATTGATTTTGAATTGTGGATGTTAATTTCTTTTGTATAAACTTGGTCAAAGTTTAGAAAGTTTGACCCGAGACAAAGCTAATATGCTTAGTACATAAAGACGGAGGGAGTATAACAAAAAACAACAACAAAATCTCGGCAATTGACACAGCAGATCATTTTGGAAGGAAAAAGATGGCTAGTGGTGTGAGATCTCAGGCTAAAACTCATCCCATCATAGTCGGTCTAATGGACGGGGACCAAGATACTGGCCTAGTGGCCTTGTCAATGTGATTCAGTTCATTCAAACATTGACATTTAAATGCATTGGGCATAATGACTAGGTTTGTTTATACAACTCAGCATCTTTAGTCAACATGACATTGTTGATCAAGACCAACCTCCAATATGAATCTCTAGTTCTTTCTAAAGCACACAATAGGTTGAGCTTCTTCATAACTTAAAGTCCAGTACAGGTTTTGCAGGTGTTGTGTTCCTAGTATTATAATGGTCTGGTTACAAAGCGAAAGATCATTCATAACATATGCATGAAACATTCTAATTGTAATGGTTAATTAAAAGAAAGCTAAACACAATCCTAAGATAACATTATTACAATCCCTACTCTTATAAAAAACAGAGTTGGTGATGATGGTGTGCCTGCCATCCTGCAATATAGGTCGTCCGATTTATATCTGACGGATAGGAAGGAAATTATGGCAATTTTGCAAAAAGATACCCACACCCCTCTCCACATTTGCAAATAAGGGGGGGGGGGGGGGGGGGGGGGGGGGGGGGGGGGGGGGGGGGACTCATACAAATGCATCTTGATGTTCCGTGCAACGCACGGGCATCTTGCTAGTTATTCTATATAAGCCACACCAAAGAAAATGCTAAACTGACACAATTCCACCATTCCTTCTTCGGAAGCAATCTCAAGAAATATCAAGCATTATGGAAGACTCAGCTTATGGACCACAAAGTAGGACAACTAATAGACAACACTAAATAGGAAAATTAAAATCCAGAACATACTGCATCCATGGAACCATAAAATACAGTTAACATTGTACTCAGCAAGGAGTCAAGCACCACCGGTTTAAGATTAACAGATGAAATAATCGTCTAAAACATTAATATTTCTTGATCCATGGGCCAAAATCAAACAAGAAAACAAATAACAGCAATCGGTGCAACTGTGATCACAGCAGATAATATACTCAATCTCGTTGCATTTATTAAAAGAATGCATATAGACCACTAAATCAGCTAATGATACTACTAACCGTGAGATCATAACACAGTTTGAGAATGGTAAATCAGCTAAATATGAGAACCAACTAAAACATGCAATAATCTTTTTGAGCCAAGCAATTTCTTCATCTTTTTAAGCTACAACAATTATGTTGCTATATGAAACAAAACTTCTCCGTCCAATCTACTTGTTGAAGGGCACTAGTTAAGTTCCAGAATAACAAGGATAAAACAAATAATCAGCAAGTGGTTTACTGCAATCTGTAGCAGGGGGGGGGGGGGGGGGGGGGGGGGGGGGGGGGGGGGGGGGGGGGGGGGGGGGGGGGGGGGGGGGGGGGGGGGGGGGGGGGGGGGGGGGGGGGGGGGGGGGGGGGGGGGGGGGGGGGGGGGGGGGGGGGGGGGGGGGGGGGGGGGGGGGGGGGGGGGGGGGGGGGGGGGGGGGGGGGGGGGGGGGGGGGGGGGGGGGGGGGGGGGGGGGGGGGGGGGGGGGGGGGGGGGGGGGGGGGGGGGGGGGGGGGGGGGGGGGGGGGGGGGGGGGGGGGGGGGGGGGGGGGGGGGGGGGGGGGGGGGGGGGGGGGGGGGGGGGGGGGGGGGGGGGGGGGGGGGGGGGGGGGGGGGGGGGGGGGGGGGGGGGGGGGGGGGGGGGGGGGGGGGGGGGGGGGGGGGGGGGGGGGGGGGGGGGGGGGGGGGGGGGGGGGGGGGGGGGGGGGGGGGGGGGGGGGGGGGGGGGGGGGGGGGGGGGGGGGGGGGGGGGGGGGGGGGGGGGGGGGGGGGGGGGGGGGGGGGGGGGGGGGGGGGGGGGGGGGGGGGGGGGGGGGGGGGGGGGGGGGGGGGGGGGGGGGGGGGGGGGGGGGGGGGGGGGGGGGGGGGGGGGGGGGGGGGGGGGGGGGGGGGGGGGGGGGGGGGGGGGGGGGGGGGGGGGGGGGGGGGGGGGGGGGGGGGGGGGGGGGGGGGGGGGGGGGGGGGGGGGGGGGGGGGGGGGGGGGGGGGGGGGGGGGGGGGGGGGGGGGGGGGGGGGGGGGGGGGGGGGGGGGGGGGGGGGGGGGGGGGGGGGGGGGGGGGGGGGGGGGGGGGGGGGGGGGGGGGGGGGGGGGGGGGGGGGGGGGGGGGGGGGGGGGGGGGGGGGGGGGGGGGGGGGGGGGGGGGGGGGGGGGGGGGGGGGGGGGGGGGGGGGGGGGGGGGGGGGGGGGGGGGGGGGGGGGGGGGGGGGGGGGGGGGGGGGGGGGGGGGGGGGGGGGGGGGGGGGGGGGGGGGGGGGGGGGGGGGGGGGGGGGGGGGGGGGGGGGGGGGGGGGGGGGGGGGGGGGGGGGGGGGGGGGGGGGGGGGGGGGGGGGGGGGGGGGGGGGGGGGGGGGGGGGGGGGGGGGGGGGGGGGGGGGGGGGGGGGGGGGGGGGGGGGGGGGGGGGGGGGGGGGGGGGGGGGGGGGGGGGGGGGGGGGGGGGGGGGGGGGGGGGGGGGGGGGGGGGGGGGGGGGGGGGGGGGGGGGGGGGGGGGGGGGGGGGGGGGGGGGGGGGGGGGGGGGGGGGGGGGGGGGGGGGGGGGGGGGGGGGGGGGGGGGGGGGGGGGGGGGGGGGGGGGGGGGGGGGGGGGGGGGGGGGGGGGGGGGGGGGGGGGGGGGGGGGGGGGGGGGGGGGGGGGGGGGGGGGGGGGGGGGGGGGGGGGGGGGGGGGGGGGGGGGGGGGGGGGGGGGGGGGGGGGGGGGGGGGGGGGGGGGGGGGGGGGGGGGGGGGGGGGGGGGGGGGGGGGGGGGGGGGGGGGGGGGGGGGGGGGGGGGGGGGGGGGGGGGGGGGGGGGGGGGGGGGGGGGGGGGGGGGGGGGGGGGGGGGGGGGGGGGGGGGGGGGGGGGGGGGGGGGGGGGGGGGGGGGGGGGGGGGGGGGGGGGGGGGGGGGGGGGGGGGGGGGGGGGGGGGGGGGGGGGGGGGGGGGGGGGGGGGGGGGGGGGGGGGGGGGGGGGGGGGGGGGGGGGGGGGGGGGGGGGGGGGGGGGGGGGGGGGGGGGGGGGGGGGGGGGGGGGGGGGGGGGGGGGGGGGGGGGGGGGGGGGGGGGGGGGGGGGGGGGGGGGGGGGGGGGGGGGGGGGGGGGGGGGGGGGGGGGGGGGGGGGGGGGGGGGGGGGGGGGGGGGGGGGGGGGGGGGGGGGGGGGGGGGGGGGGGGGGGGGGGGGGGGGGGGGGGGGGGGGGGGGGGGGGGGGGGGGGGGGGGGGGGGGGGGGGGGGGGGGGGGGGGGGGGGGGGGGGGGGGGGGGGGGGGGGGGGGGGGGGGGGGGGGGGGGGGGGGGGGGGGGGGGGGGGGGGGGGGGGGGGGGGGGGGGGGGGGGGGGGGGGGGGGGGGGGGGGGGGGGGGGGGGGGGGGGGGGGGGGGGGGGGGGGGGGGGGGGGGGGGGGGGGGGGGGGGGGGGGGGGGGGGGGGGGGGGGGGGGGGGGGGGGGGGGGGGGGGGGGGGGGGGGGGGGGGGGGGGGGGGGGGGGGGGGGGGGGGGGGGGGGGGGGGGGGGGGGGGGGGGGGGGGGGGGGGGGGGGGGGGGGGGGGGGGGGGGGGGGGGGGGGGGGGGGGGGGGGGGGGGGGGGGGGGGGGGGGGGGGGGGGGGGGGGGGGGGGGGGGGGGGGGGGGGGGGGGGGGGGGGGGGGGGGGGGGGGGGGGGGGGGGGGGGGGGGGGGGGGGGGGGGGGGGGGGGGGGGGGGGGGGGGGGGGGGGGGGGGGGGGGGGGGGGGGGGGGGGGGGGGGGGGGGGGGGGGGGGGGGGGGGGGGGGGGGGGGGGGGGGGGGGGGGGGGGGGGGGGGGGGGGGGGGGGGGGGGGGGGGGGGGGGGGGGGGGGGGGGGGGGGGGGGGGGGGGGGGGGGGGGGGGGGGGGGGGGGGGGGGGGGGGGGGGGGGGGGGGGGGGGGGGGGGGGGGGGGGGGGGGGGGGGGGGGGGGGGGGGGGGGGGGGGGGGGGGGGGGGGGGGGGGGGGGGGGGGGGGGGGGGGGGGGGGGGGGGGGGGGGGGGGGGGGGGGGGGGGGGGGGGGGGGGGGGGGGGGGGGGGGGGGGGGGGGGGGGGGGGGGGGGGGGGGGGGGGGGGGGGGGGGGGGGGGGGGGGGGGGGGGGGGGGGGGGGGGGGGGGGGGGGGGGGGGGGGGGGGGGGGGGGGGGGGGGGGGGGGGGGGGGGGGGGGGGGGGGGGGGGGGGGGGGGGGGGGGGGGGGGGGGGGGGGGGGGGGGGGGGGGGGGGGGGGGGGGGGGGGGGGGGGGGGGGGGGGGGGGGGGGGGGGGGGGGGGGGGGGGGGGGGGGGGGGGGGGGGGGGGGGGGGGGGGGGGGGGGGGGGGGGGGGGGGGGGGGGGGGGGGGGGGGGGGGGGGGGGGGGGGGGGGGGGGGGGGGGGGGGGGGGGGGGGGGGGGGGGGGGGGGGGGGGGGGGGGGGGGGGGGGGGGGGGGGGGGGGGGGGGGGGGGGGGGGGGGGGGGGGGGGGGGGGGGGGGGGGGGGGGGGGGGGGGGGGGGGGGGGGGGGGGGGGGGGGGGGGGGGGGGGGGGGGGGGGGGGGGGGGGGGGGGGGGGGGGGGGGGGGGGGGGGGGGGGGGGGGGGGGGGGGGGGGGGGGGGGGGGGGGGGGGGGGGGGGGGGGGGGGGGGGGGGGGGGGGGGGGGGGGGGGGGGGGGGGGGGGGGGGGGGGGGGGGGGGGGGGGGGGGGGGGGGGGGGGGGGGGGGGGGGGGGGGGGGGGGGGGGGGGGGGGGGGGGGGGGGGGGGGGGGGGGGGGGGGGGGGGGGGGGGGGGGGGGGGGGGGGGGGGGGGGGGGGGGGGGGGGGGGGGGGGGGGGGGGGGGGGGGGGGGGGGGGGGGGGGGGGGGGGGGGGGGGGGGGGGGGGGGGGGGGGGGGGGGGGGGGGGGGGGGGGGGGGGGGGGGGGGGGGGGGGGGGGGGGGGGGGGGGGGGGGGGGGGGGGGGGGGGGGGGGGGGGGGGGGGGGGGGGGGGGGGGGGGGGGGGGGGGGGGGGGGGGGGGGGGGGGGGGGGGGGGGGGGGGGGGGGGGGGGGGGGGGGGGGGGGGGGGGGGGGGGGGGGGGGGGGGGGGGGGGGGGGGGGGGGGGGGGGGGGGGGGGGGGGGGGGGGGGGGGGGGGGGGGGGGGGGGGGGGGGGGGGGGGGGGGGGGGGGGGGGGGGGGGGGGGGGGGGGGGGGGGGGGGGGGGGGGGGGGGGGGGGGGGGGGGGGGGGGGGGGGGGGGGGGGGGGGGGGGGGGGGGGGGGGGGGGGGGGGGGGGGGGGGGGGGGGGGGGGGGGGGGGGGGGGGGGGGGGGGGGGGGGGGGGGGGGGGGGGGGGGGGGGGGGGGGGGGGGGGGGGGGGGGGGGGGGGGGGGGGGGGGGGGGGGGGGGGGGGGGGGGGGGGGGGGGGGGGGGGGGGGGGGGGGGGGGGGGGGGGGGGGGGGGGGGGGGGGGGGGGGGGGGGGGGGGGGGGGGGGGGGGGGGGGGGGGGGGGGGGGGGGGGGGGGGGGGGGGGGGGGGGGGGGGGGGGGGGGGGGGGGGGGGGGGGGGGGGGGGGGGGGGGGGGGGGGGGGGGGGGGGGGGGGGGGGGGGGGGGGGGGGGGGGGGGGGGGGGGGGGGGGGGGGGGGGGGGGGGGGGGGGGGGGGGGGGGGGGGGGGGGGGGGGGGGGGGGGGGGGGGGGGGGGGGGGGGGGGGCCCGGTTCAGTTCTTTCGTCCGTTTTTTTGTGAAAAAAAGTTCGTCAAAACCTATCAACATGAGATCTAGTTTTGAAGATCTCGATGCGAGGAATCTAACGGTAAAAGCGGTTCGAGATTTGGATGCACAGTTTGAGAGATAAAACGTTTTGAATAAACGGATCTATGAAAAAAAGAGAAAATTCCCCGGTTGCGACAAGTGACGCGTTGCACGTGCGCCACTTGTCGCAATCTGGAAAGTTGAAGTGATCTTTGCAACGAGTACTCCGCAATTAGTGATTTCGTGGATAAACTCATGGATCGTGGCCTCTCCGAGCCCGCTTGTGCCTTATGTGAGTAGAATTCTTCAGCCTGCACAAAATTAGGCGTGTCAGAAGTTTTGATAAAGGACATTTTCTATTTAGTCATAGTGTCCGCATGTTTTCTGGGAATAGAGGAGTACGAAGTGAAAATTATGGAATGAATAAAGCATTTCTTGTTGTGTTCTGTTGTTTGTATTGGCCCTCGTAGTGGGTATATATAGTGTACAGTGGGGGAGAGGGACTTAAAGTACAAGGTAGGTAACGCGTGATTAAATCAATTCTATCTCTATGTCTTCTTATATTTAACTGAACCCAATTATACCTCTAGCATTGGGACTAAGTAAAAAGTTGTTGTAGAACATAGCTTAATTTTTTAAGAAAGAGAGTGTATAGTGTAAAATCAATAAAATGTATGTAATCTAATAAGAGAAACAACTTGCATGCTTATAAGTATTAGGATATAATCTATACCGAAAAGAAGCTACCTTTTTTTACAACAACTAGGATGAAACCCAAAGTAGTACTATGCAAGGACTACAATAGTCAAGAAAAGAAAGAGGTAGGTCACATCAACATTGTGATCTGTAGTCAGCATGCATGCAAAAAAAGGTGGGATTTCCTAAGGGAAAAGGTGTTGGGTCAGATGACTACAAAATCCAACATTCGGGTGCATAGTTTAACATAAAGATTCTTGCTACTGGTGAAAGCTCTTGGCACTGTCGCGTGCTGGCTTGGCTTTTTGGAAACAGTAGTGCACTGTTCTTGGAAGCTGCCGAGCTTCCAACTGGCCACCAAACATTGATGCACATGCCCAGCTTCCAACTCTATGACCAAACAACTGTAACACCTACCATTATTAGTATGTAGTGTTGTGAAATGTCATATGTTGGGAGGGAAATATGTAATTTTATTTTATTTAGATATAATTAAAATTCTAATATTCATTAACTTAGTTTCTTTAAGGTAGATCGATACACACAGCGAGGAGGTCAAAATGTTTCCGGAGAAACGTATACATACATGGAAAAAAAATACTAAATCTGCTAATTTCAAGATATTTCCTGAGAGCATTTTAATCTACGTAAAGACCGAAGTAGCAATATAATTAATTGTTTGTAGAAGTGCAATGTTATTTTTTACATTTGAAACAAGGAAAACAATCCGCTCCAGTTCTCCGATCTTTATCTTCATGAAATTAAATAAGTTCTAGTCTGAGCAATGAAGAGCGTACTAAGTCCTGAGAAACATGTACAATTCTCGGCTAGGTCGGCTTATGCGGCCAAGTTCGCGACGATGGAGGTCTCACCTACCACGGCATTCTCTTGGAGTTCCCGAGCGCCATTAAGTTGCAGGTTCTTCGCGTGGCTTGCATTCAAAGACAGATGCTGGACTTCTGACTGGTAGGGCAACGGGGACTTCCGCACCAAGTCGGCTGCCCTTTCTGTGACCAGCATGACGAGAACATTAGTCACCTTATTGCCGGCAATGTGTTTGGCAGAGAGGTCTAGACCAAGGTTTTCACTGCTTTGGGATTGGTGCAAGGTGTGCCCCCATGGTGGATGAATCTATTGAGGGTTGGTGTGCTAGCCAAGGGCAGTTTGGGCTACAGACGAAGACGATTCGTGCTATCGGGATCCTAGTCATGTCGGTTGAGGGTGCAACGCCTTGCGTGCAGCAGGTTTTATGAGGTTTTGCGAGTGAGTGCATTGTATGGAACCAAGCGGGTTTTATGAGGTTTGCGAGTGAGTGCATTGTATGGACCAAGCGGGTATTCTGCATGGTGAGCTCGAGTCTTTCCTGGCGTTAGTTAGACGGTGGGAGTTTAGGGGAAATACCCAATGGTACATTGGTATACAGTGACACAGCAGATTCCGGGGGTTAGTAGTTTATGCAGGGCCTAAATGTTCGTCAGGCTAAAGGATTAATGGATAAGATCAATCGAGGCATGATCTACTGCTCATGTCCAGAGCAGAGACAACTATTTCCCATCCATGCACTTACCATTTTAGGTGAACGTAATACTTTCCCCTCAATTATTACAAATTAGTCTTGAAAAAAAATCATTTTAACAAATTAAGTATGGAATCCCATTTAATAAAACTGTTAAGAGTATAAATCCACCTTGCGACCAGTAAATATTTTCACGATGTACATAATCACTTCTAATAAATATATTTGAATTATAAAAAATATGGCAACATCATTTTCTCAATAAAAAAGCTTGTACATTTTTTATCTTAGAAAGATCACTATTCTCAAACTAAATTATAACGTGCAAACAATTACTTTCTCAGTTCAATAATATATTAATTACTTTGTTCATCATTAACTGCAGAAAAAAAACGCCAAGGTACTCGCTTTTACGGAAATATAGTCACAAGCATAATTCCTGCCAGGCAATGCAGATGCATTTAACTAGCTACTGCTTAAAACATCCCACCATCCATGTTATATATTACATTTTTCCTTCAACCGTTTTGACAGCTACTAAATCATTCCCTCTGGATTGGACTGACTAGGCATTTAGGCGGCACACCAATATTTCCATCCATCGTGAGCACCATGTGGACAATGTATTCCCATATCTTCCTCAACCCATCCTGTATATGTTACAAATTTGAGTATTTTTGGTAACATAATTAAACCAAAATTATGAATCTATGTCCTACCTTACTACATCCTTATGCCAGACCAGACCCCATGTAATTCATAATGCAGTGCAGCATGTAGAATGAACTGTCGAATCTGCCAGGAAAAAAGATTCGAATAATTAATGGTATAAATATATCACATGTTCATTTGCGAATTCAGTTAGTACCTGTTGTTACCAGTACCACAACAGCCTGCTTTACTGCTTGCAGACTTCTAATGGGCAAGAATCCTTAACAAGATATATCGGGTGACAACTACTCAACCCATCCCCAGTGAACAAATCTCTCTTATCGGGCTCCTGTGCAGATCTAGGAGGATCTACCACAACCTGATATTTTTTCGAACATGTTACTCATGAAACAGAGCTATGTCTGTAATCATGTCTAATATCCAAATCAACGAGACATAAATTTCTGACCTTTGATGCAGACGGTTCCACCATTGCATCCACCACCTTGAGCTTCCTTCTGCTCCCTTAGCCACTGAATGCCTGTTTGCTTGACTTGGGAGGAGGACTATGTTCAGAATGATGGATGGATTCAATGTTCGCTGTAGCTTTAGACTACCCATAATGGGAGTAACATAGGTAGTAACATCACCCATATCTAGATAAAATAGATGATGTGGCAAGCAATAAATGAAGAGAGAGAGCAAAGTGGTAACATAGCTAGTTACTAGTAGTATGAGTAACATCACACATATTAAGACAAGATGAGTCTATAGCTTAATAAAGAAAGTGTCGCATGTTACTACACATATGTTACTCCCCACTATAAAGGTAATAACATAGACTAGTAACATATGCATGTTACTAGTCTATGTTACTACCCATTGTGGCTAGTCTTACCCAAACAATTCCACCGACGCCCCAATTCAATGATGACTAACCAACCACCAGAATTTACTATCCTTCCATTTTGTTACTGACCAAACTAAATAGTGCTGGATTATGCTTTTAATAATAAAAATAGTAATTCCTGCCAGGCAATGCAGATGCATTTAACTAGCTACTGCTTAAAACATCCCACCATCCATGTTATATATTACATTTTTCCTTCAACCGTTTTGACAGCTAGGGGGGGGGGGGGGGGGGGGGGGGGGGGGGGGGGGGGGGGGGGGGGGGGGGGGGGGGGGGGGGGGGGGGGGGGGGGGGGGGGGGGGGGGGGGGGGGGGGGGGGGGGGGGGGGGGGGGGGGGGGGGGGGGGGGGGGGGGGGGGGGGGGGGGGGGGGGGGGGGGGGGGGGGGGGGGGGGGGGGGGGGGGGGGGGGGGGGGGGGGGGGGGGGGGGGGGGGGGGGGGGGGGGGGGGGGGGGGGGGGGGGGGGGGGGGGGGGGGGGGGGGGGGGGGGGGGGGGGGGGGGGGGGGGGGGGGGGGGGGGGGGGGGGGGGGGGGGGGGGGGGGGGGGGGGGGGGGGGGGGGGGGGGGGGGGGGGGGGGGGGGGGGGGGGGGGGGGGGGGGGGGGGGGGGGGGGGGGGGGGGGGGGGGGGGGGGGGGGGGGGGGGGGGGGGGGGGGGGGGGGGGGGGGGGGGGGGGGGGGGGGGGGGGGGGGGGGGGGGGGGGGGGGGGGGGGGGGGGGGGGGGGGGGGGGGGGGGGGGGGGGGGGGGGGGGGGGGGGGGGGGGGGGGGGGGGGGGGGGGGGGGGGGGGGGGGGGGGGGGGGGGGGGGGGGGGGGGGGGGGGGGGGGGGGGGGGGGGGGGGGGGGGGGGGGGGGGGGGGGGGGGGGGGGGGGGGGGGGGGGGGGGGGGGGGGGGGGGGGGGGGGGGGGGGGGGGGGGGGGGGGGGGGGGGGGGGGGGGGGGGGGGGGGGGGGGGGGGGGGGGGGGGGGGGGGGGGGGGGGGGGGGGGGGGGGGGGGGGGGGGGGGGGGGGGGGGGGGGGGGGGGGGGGGGGGGGGGGGGGGGGGGGGGGGGGGGGGGGGGGGGGGGGGGGGGGGGGGGGGGGGGGGGGGGGGGGGGGGGGGGGGGGGGGGGGGGGGGGGGGGGGGGGGGGGGGGGGGGGGGGGGGGGGGGGGGGGGGGGGGGGGGGGGGGGGGGGGGGGGGGGGGGGGGGGGGGGGGGGGGGGGGGGGGGGGGGGGGGGGGGGGGGGGGGGGGGGGGGGGGGGGGGGGGGGGGGGGGGGGGGGGGGGGGGGGGGGGGGGGGGGGGGGGGGGGGGGGGGGGGGGGGGGGGGGGGGGGGGGGGGGGGGGGGGGGGGGGGGGGGGGGGGGGGGGGGGGGGGGGGGGGGGGGGGGGGGGGGGGGGGGGGGGGGGGGGGGGGGGGGGGGGGGGGGGGGGGGGGGGGGGGGGGGGGGGGGGGGGGGGGGGGGGGGGGGGGGGGGGGGGGGGGGGGGGGGGGGGGGGGGGGGGGGGGGGGGGGGGGGGGGGGGGGGGGGGGGGGGGGGGGGGGGGGGGGGGGGGGGGGGGGGGGGGGGGGGGGGGGGGGGGGGGGGGGGGGGGGGGGGGGGGGGGGGGGGGGGGGGGGGGGGGGGGGGGGGGGGGGGGGGGGGGGGGGGGGGGGGGGGGGGGGGGGGGGGGGGGGGGGGGGGGGGGGGGGGGGGGGGGGGGGGGGGGGGGGGGGGGGGGGGGGGGGGGGGGGGGGGGGGGGGGGGGGGGGGGGGGGGGGGGGGGGGGGGGGGGGGGGGGGGGGGGGGGGGGGGGGGGGGGGGGGGGGGGGGGGGGGGGGGGGGGGGGGGGGGGGGGGGGGGGGGGGGGGGGGGGGGGGGGGGGGGGGGGGGGGGGGGGGGGGGGGGGGGGGGGGGGGGGGGGGGGGGGGGGGGGGGGGGGGGGGGGGGGGGGGGGGGGGGGGGGGGGGGGGGGGGGGGGGGGGGGGGGGGGGGGGGGGGGGGGGGGGGGGGGGGGGGGGGGGGGGGGGGGGGGGGGGGGGGGGGGGGGGGGGGGGGGGGGGGGGGGGGGGGGGGGGGGGGGGGGGGGGGGGGGGGGGGGGGGGGGGGGGGGGGGGGGGGGGGGGGGGGGGGGGGGGGGGGGGGGGGGGGGGGGGGGGGGGGGGGGGGGGGGGGGGGGGGGGGGGGGGGGGGGGGGGGGGGGGGGGGGGGGGGGGGGGGGGGGGGGGGGGGGGGGGGGGGGGGGGGGGGGGGGGGGGGGGGGGGGGGGGGGGGGGGGGGGGGGGGGGGGGGGGGGGGGGGGGGGGGGGGGGGGGGGGGGGGGGGGGGGGGGGGGGGGGGGGGGGGGGGGGGGGGGGGGGGGGGGGGGGGGGGGGGGGGGGGGGGGGGGGGGGGGGGGGGGGGGGGGGGGGGGGGGGGGGGGGGGGGGGGGGGGGGGGGGGGGGGGGGGGGGGGGGGGGGGGGGGGGGGGGGGGGGGGGGGGGGGGGGGGGGGGGGGGGGGGGGGGGGGGGGGGGGGGGGGGGGGGGGGGGGGGGGGGGGGGGGGGGGGGGGGGGGGGGGGGGGGGGGGGGGGGGGGGGGGGGGGGGGGGGGGGGGGGGGGGGGGGGGGGGGGGGGGGGGGGGGGGGGGGGGGGGGGGGGGGGGGGGGGGGGGGGGGGGGGGGGGGGGGGGGGGGGGGGGGGGGGGGGGGGGGGGGGGGGGGGGGGGGGGGGGGGGGGGGGGGGGGGGGGGGGGGGGGGGGGGGGGGGGGGGGGGGGGGGGGGGGGGGGGGGGGGGGGGGGGGGGGGGGGGGGGGGGGGGGGGGGGGGGGGGGGGGGGGGGGGGGGGGGGGGGGGGGGGGGGGGGGGGGGGGGGGGGGGGGGGGGGGGGGGGGGGGGGGGGGGGGGGGGGGGGGGGGGGGGGGGGGGGGGGGGGGGGGGGGGGGGGGGGGGGGGGGGGGGGGGGGGGGGGGGGGGGGGGGGGGGGGGGGGGGGGGGGGGGGGGGGGGGGGGGGGGGGGGGGGGGGGGGGGGGGGGGGGGGGGGGGGGGGGGGGGGGGGGGGGGGGGGGGGGGGGGGGGGGGGGGGGGGGGGGGGGGGGGGGGGGGGGGGGGGGGGGGGGGGGGGGGGGGGGGGGGGGGGGGGGGGGGGGGGGGGGGGGGGGGGGGGGGGGGGGGGGGGGGGGGGGGGGGGGGGGGGGGGGGGGGGGGGGGGGGGGGGGGGGGGGGGGGGGGGGGGGGGGGGGGGGGGGGGGGGGGGGGGGGGGGGGGGGGGGGGGGGGGGGGGGGGGGGGGGGGGGGGGGGGGGGGGGGGGGGGGGGGGGGGGGGGGGGGGGGGGGGGGGGGGGGGGGGGGGGGGGGGGGGGGGGGGGGGGGGGGGGGGGGGGGGGGGGGGGGGGGGGGGGGGGGGGGGGGGGGGGGGGGGGGGGGGGGGGGGGGGGGGGGGGGGGGGGGGGGGGGGGGGGGGGGGGGGGGGGGGGGGGGGGGGGGGGGGGGGGGGGGGGGGGGGGGGGGGGGGGGGGGGGGGGGGGGGGGGGGGGGGGGGGGGGGGGGGGGGGGGGGGGGGGGGGGGGGGGGGGGGGGGGGGGGGGGGGGGGGGGGGGGGGGGGGGGGGGGGGGGGGGGGGGGGGGGGGGGGGGGGGGGGGGGGGGGGGGGGGGGGGGGGGGGGGGGGGGGGGGGGGGGGGGGGGGGGGGGGGGGGGGGGGGGGGGGGGGGGGGGGGGGGGGGGGGGGGGGGGGGGGGGGGGGGGGGGGGGGGGGGGGGGGGGGGGGGGGGGGGGGGGGGGGGGGGGGGGGGGGGGGGGGGGGGGGGGGGGGGGGGGGGGGGGGGGGGGGGGGGGGGGGGGGGGGGGGGGGGGGGGGGGGGGGGGGGGGGGGGGGGGGGGGGGGGGGGGGGGGGGGGGGGGGGGGGGGGGGGGGGGGGGGGGGGGGGGGGGGGGGGGGGGGGGGGGGGGGGGGGGGGGGGGGGGGGGGGGGGGGGGGGGGGGGGGGGGGGGGGGGGGGGGGGGGGGGGGGGGGGGGGGGGGGGGGGGGGGGGGGGGGGGGGGGGGGGGGGGGGGGGGGGGGGGGGGGGGGGGGGGGGGGGGGGGGGGGGGGGGGGGGGGGGGGGGGGGGGGGGGGGGGGGGGGGGGGGGGGGATACATGCATATGAGCATATAACAGTAAGAAATAAAACCTCATATGTCACAACAGAAGCCCGTTGAGACAGGGAGAGAAGTGAAGTGAGGAGAATCAAATGAAGTACCTAGCTTCACGGACGAGCCGGAGCATCATCTTCACCTTCGTCTTGTGTTCTTGGATCTTGGGGTAGAGAGAGAGAGAAGGGGTTGCTCACTTGCTCTGCTTTGTGTGGGTGTGAAAGGATGGTGGTGTGCTTGGAGCTCCTTAAATAGAGTAAAAGCGACAGCGGAGGAGCTCCTGTCCTGTCCCATCCCCTTGCAGCCAACAACCTTAATTATCTCACCATTATGAGGACAATTTAAGGGTACAGTACTCTGTAATTTCCTACACGCCCTCACTGTCTTTTGGGTCAGTGTAGGCCACCCAACGTGGAGCATTGTGAGAGGCCTAAAGAAATAATAAAAAATGCATGTTGGTTTAGCAAGAAGGGGGTCAAGGGACAGCCAAATTGTAAAATACGTGTACCGGCTCTTCATATAAAAGTCAGTGTGTGAATCTAGGAACTTTTTGTTAAGAGTTCTATTAGACTACCCATAGTGGGAGTAACATATGTAGTAATATCGCACATATTTAGATAAAATAGATGATGTGACAAGCAATAAATAAAGAAAGAGATGAAAGTAATAGTACGAACATCACACATATCAAGGCAAGATGAGTCTATAGCCTAATAAATGAAGTGTTGCATGTTACCACACATATGTTACTCCCCACTATAGAGCATGTTACTAGTCTATGTTACTACCCATTATGGCTAGTCTTATGGATTTGGTGTTGCCACATCTTGCCAGCTAGATGCCTGTAAGAGTTGTTGGTGATTGATGAAACCATGATGGGTCCACTTATCACTAGTTATACTCCCTCCGTCCCATAATATAATATAAGATGTTTCTTAAGACATAGCTTGAGAGACGATCTTATATTATGGAACGGAGGGAGTAGCTCTGAACAATGAAGCAAATACGACC
>JAAAWM010009133.1:0-19838 GCA_036873465.1 Thinopyrum obtusiflorum
ATACGTCTCCAACGTATCTATAATTTTTGATTGTTTCATGCTATTATATTATCCATCTTGGATGTTTTATATGCATTTATATGCTATTTTATATGATTTTTGGGACTAACCTATTAACCTAGAGCCCAGTGCAGTTTCTGTTTTTTCCTTGTTTTTGAGTTTTACAGAAAAGGAATACCAAACGGAGTCCAATTGACGTGCCAATTTTTGATGATTTTTTATGGACCAAAAGAAGCCCCCGGAGTAAAAGAGTTGGGCAGAAGAGTCCCGAGCCATCCACGAGGGTGGGGGCGCGCCATACCCCCTGGGCCCGTCCCCCTATCTCGTGGACGACTCGGAGACCCCCCTGACGTGAGACCTACGCCAAAAATTCCTATAAATACCCAAACCTCCAGAAAGAAACCTAGATCGGGAGTTCCGCCGCCGCAAGCCTCTGTAGCCACCAAAAACCAATCGGGATCCTGTTCCGGCACCCTGCCGAAGGGGTGATCCCTCACCGGTGGCCATCTTCATCATCCCGGTGCTCTCCATGATGAGGAGGGAGTAGTTCACCCTCGGGGCTGAGGGTATGTACCAGTAGCTATGTGTTTGATCTCTCTCTCTCTCTCTCTCTCGTGTTCTTGATTTGGCACGATCTTGATGCATCGCGAGCTTTGCTATTATAGTTGGATCTTATGATGTTTCTCCCCCTCTACTGGGGGGGGGGGGGGGGGGGGGGGGGGGGGGGGGGGGGGGGGGGGGGGGGGGGGGGGGGGGGGGGGGGGGGGGGGGGGGGGGGGGGGGGGGGGGGGGGGGGGGGGGGGGGGGGGGGGGGGGGGGGGGGGGGGGGGGGGGGGGGGGGGGGGGGGGGGGGGGGGGGGGGGGGGGGGGGGGGGGGGGGGGGGGGGGGGGGGGGGGGGGGGGGGGGGGGGGGGGGGGGGGGGGGGGGGGGGGGGGGGGGGGGGGGGGGGGGGGGGGGGGGGGGGGGGGGGGGGGGGGGGGGGGGGGGGGGGGGGGGGGGGGGGGGGGGGGGGGGGGGGGGGGGGGGGGGGGGGGGGGGGGGGGGGGGGGGGGGGGGGGGGGGGGGGGGGGGGGGGGGGGGGGGGGGGGGGGGGGGGGGGGGGGGGGGGGGGGGGGGGGGGGGGGGGGGGGGGGGGGGGGGGGGGGGGGGGGGGGGGGGGGGGGGGGGGGGGGGGGGGGGGGGGGGGGGGGGGGGGGGGGGGGGGGGGGGGGGGGGGGGGGGGGGGGGGGGGGGGGGGGGGGGGGGGGGGGGGGGGGGGGGGGGGGGGGGGGGGGGGGGGGGGGGGGGGGGGGGGGGGGGGGGGGGGGGGGGGGGGGGGGGGGGGGGGGGGGGGGGGGGGGGGGGGGGGGGGGGGGGGGGGGGGGGGGGGGGGGGGGGGGGGGGGGGGGGGGGGGGGGGGGGGGGGGGGGGGGGGGGGGGGGGGGGGGGGGGGGGGGGGGGGGGGGGGGGGGGGGGGGGGGGGGGGGGGGGGGGGGGGGGGGGGGGGGGGGGGGGGGGGGGGGGGGGGGGGGGGGGGGGGGGGGGGGGGGGGGGGGGGGGGGGGGGGGGGGGGGGGGGGGGGGGGGGGGGGGGGGGGGGGGGGGGGGGGGGGGGGGGGGGGGGGGGGGGGGGGGGGGGGGGGGGGGGGGGGGGGGGGGGGGGGGGGGGGGGGGGGGGGGGGGGGGGGGGGGGGGGGGGGGGGGGGGGGGGGGGGGGGGGGGGGGGGGGGGGGGGGGGGGGGGGGGGGGGGGGGGGGGGGGGGGGGGGGGGGGGGGGGGGGGGGGGGGGGGGGGGGGGGGGGGGGGGGGGGGGGGGGGGGGGGGGGGGGGGGGGGGGGGGGGGGGGGGGGGGGGGGGGGGGGGGGGGGGGGGGGGGGGGGGGGGGGGGGGGGGGGGGGGGGGGGGGGGGGGGGGGGGGGGGGGGGGGGGGGGGGGGGGGGGGGGGGGGGGGGGGGGGGGGGGGGGGGGGGGGGGGGGGGGGGGGGGGGGGGGGGGGGGGGGGGGGGGGGGGGGGGGGGGGGGGGGGGGGGGGGGGGGGGGGGGGGGGGGGGGGGGGGGGGGGGGGGGGGGGGGGGGGGGGGGGGGGGGGGGGGGGGGGGGGGGGGGGGGGGGGGGGGGGGGGGGGGGGGGGGGGGGGGGGGGGGGGGGGGGGGGGGGGGGGGGGGGGGGGGGGGGGGGGGGGGGGGGGGGGGGGGGGGGGGGGGGGGGGGGGGGGGGGGGGGGGGGGGGGGGGGGGGGGTTATCCTCCGGCTTCCATGGCAGCGGTTCACCATTATAAGAAGAAGCGCGAGTCTCACGAGTCCTGCAACTGGCAGCTAAACTCATACCTTTAAATCTCGCCTCATATTCAAAGACTTGATTTTGGAGATCATAGATTTGGCTTTGCAGAAAATTGATTTGCTCGTTGATGGTGAAGACGATGTCCTTCATGGACCGGCCATCCACCTTGTGATCATGGGTGAACTCCGTAATCATAAGGTGATTGGCACTGAGCCCACGTTCCACCATCCCCTTGCACTTGAAGACCTCCTGCTTCATGGCTTCGAGCCTAGCCTCCACGGTTCCCGTCCTCTTGGGCCCCTGGACATCCCGGGTGTGGAGCACCCCCTCATGCATCTCAATGGCTTGAGGGTGCTGCATCACCTCCCGCAAATACGGGTTGATGACATTCTCAAAGAACTTGTCCTTGGAGGGGCTCAAAGCGGCCATGGCGATCTAGCTCTGTCAGAAAACAACAAGAAAGAAGAACAGAAGATTTCTCCATGATACGGTGGTTAATACGTTTGGGGGGTATATAAAGATTTTTTTAATCTTGTGAAACAAGCAAACGAGAGGAAAACGGAGTCAGGAAGGTTCCCGAGGTGGGCACAACCCACCTGGGCGCGCCAGGCAAGGCAGGCGCGCCCTGGTGTCTTGTGCCCTCCTCGGTTGCCTTCCTGGCTGTTTCTTATTTTCCTAATTTTTGTAATATTCCAAAATTGACAAAAAATATTTTTGCAGATTTTTCGTAGTCCGTTTACTTACCGTATCACGTACCTCCTCTTTTTCAGGATTCTGGAGTATTCCAAAAGGTTTCTTTTATGTGTTCCTCCGGTGTCATGGTTTGAATAATATTGCTTTCAACATTAATAGGCGTACCTGAGATATAGTGCTTAATTCTTTGCCCATTGACCACCTTCAGGTTAGTACCTTCGGCATTATTAATCTTGATAGCTCCAGAGCGATAAACCTCCTCGATAATATATGGTCCTTCCCATTTAGAGAGAAGTTTTTCTGCAAAGAATCTAAAACGAGAGTTGTACAAAAGAACATATTCTCCAACTTTGAATTCCCGCTTTTGGATTCTTTTTCATGCCATCTTTTAACTTTTTCTTTAAATAGTTTGGCATTTTCATAAGCTTGGGTTCTCCATTCATCTAATGAGCTAATATCAAACAACCTCTTTTCACCGGCAAGTTTGAAATCATAGTTGAGTTCTTTAATTGCCCAATAAGCTTTATGTTCTAACTCTAGAGGCAAATGACAAGCTTTTTTCATAAACCATTTTATAGGGAGACATACCCATAGGATTTTTATATGCTGTTCTGTAGGCCCAAAGTGCATCATCTAACTTCTTAGACCAATTCTTTCAGGACCTATTAACATTTTTTGTAATATTAGTTTTATTTCTCTATTGCTAAGTTCAACTTGACCACTAGATTGAGGATAATAGGGTGATGCAATTCTGTGGTTAACATCATATTTAGCAAGCATTTTACAGAAAGCACCATGAATAAAATGTGAACCACCATCAGTCATTAAATATCTCGGGACTCAAAACCTTGGAAAAATGACTTCTTTAAGCATTTTAATGGAAGTGTTGTGATCAACGCTACTAGTTGGAATAGCTTCTACCCACTTAGTACCATAATCAACAACAACCAAAATATGTGTATATCCATTAGAGGAAGGAAAAGGTCCCATATAATCAAAACCCCAAACATCAAATGGTTCAATAGCAAGTGAATAATTCATAGGCATTTCCTGACGCTTACCGATATTACCAATTCTTTGACATTCATCACAAGATAAAACAAACTTATGGGCATCCTTGAAGAGAGTAGGCCAATAAAAACCAGATTGCAATACCTTGTGAGCAATTCTATCTCCCGCATGATGCCCTCCATAAGCTTCGGAGTGACATTTCCGTAGGATTTGTTCCTGTTCATGCTCAGGTACACCACCTCTAATAATACCATCTACTCCTTCTTTATAAAGATGTGGGTTGATACGTCTCCAACGTATCTATAATTTTTGATTGTTCCATGCTATTATAGGGGGGGGGGGGGGGGGGGGGGGGGGGGGGGGGGGGGGGGGGGGGGGGGGGGGGGGGGGGGGGGGGGGGGGGGGGGGGGGGGGGGGGGGGGGGGGGGGGGGGGGGGGGGGGGGGGGGGGGGGGGGGGGGGGGGGGGGGGGGGGGGGGGGGGGGGGGGGGGGGGGGGGGGGGGGGGGGGGGGGGGGGGGGGGGGGGGGGGGGGGGGGGGGGGGGGGGGGGGGGGGGGGGGGGGGGGGGGGGGGGGGGGGGGGGGGGGGGGGGGGGGGGGGGGGGGGGGGGGGGGGGGGGGGGGGGGGGGGGGGGGGGGGGGGGGGGGGGGGGGGGGGGGGGGGGGGGGGGGGGGGGGGGGGGGGGGGGGGGGGGGGGGGGGGGGGGGGGGGGGGGGGGGGGGGGGGGGGGGGGGGGGGGGGGGGGGGGGGGGGGGGGGGGGGGGGGGGGGGGGGGGGGGGGGGGGGGGGGGGGGGGGGGGGGGGGGGGGGGGGGGGGGGGGGGGGGGGGGGGGGGGGGGGGGGGGGGGGGGGGGGGGGGGGGGGGGGGGGGGGGGGGGGGGGGGGGGGGGGGGGGGGGGGGGGGGGGGGGGGGGGGGGGGGGGGGGGGGGGGGGGGGGGGGGGGGGGGGGGGGGGGGGGGGGGGGGGGGGGGGGGGGGGGGGGGGGGGGGGGGGGGGGGGGGGGGGGGGGGGGGGGGGGGGGGGGGGGGGGGGGGGGGGGGGGGGGGGGGGGGGGGGGGGGGGGGGGGGGGGGGGGGGGGGGGGGGGGGGGGGGGGGGGGGGGGGGGGGGGGGGGGGGGGGGGGGGGGGGGGGGGGGGGGGGGGGGGGGGGGGGGGGGGGGGGGGGGGGGGGGGGGGGGGGGGGGGGGGGGGGGGGGGGGGGGGGGGGGGGGGGGGGGGGGGGGGGGGGGGGGGGGGGGGGGGGGGGGGGGGGGGGGGGGGGGGGGGGGGGGGGGGGGGGGGGGGGGGGGGGGGGGGGGGGGGGGGGGGGGGGGGGGGGGGGGGGGGGGGGGGGGGGGGGGGGGGGGGGGGGGGGGGGGGGGGTAGTAGATGCAGAATCATTTCGGTCTACTTGACACGGACGTGATGCCTATATTTCATAATCATTGCCTTAGATGTCATCATAACTTTGTGCTTTTCTATCAATTGCTCGACAGTAACTTGTTCACCCACCATATTATTTGCTATCATGAGAGAAGCCTCTAGTGAAACCTATGGCCCCCGGGTCTATTTTCCATCATATTACTTTCCGATCTACTATTTTGCAATCTTTTATTTTTAGATCTATAAACCAAAAATATTTACTTTATCTTTTGTTTAGTTTCATCTATCTCTATCAGATCTCACTTTTGCAAGTAACCGTGAAGGAATTGACAACCCCTTTATCGTGTTGGGTGCAAGTTATTTGATTGTTTGTGCAGTTATTGGTGATTTGTGCGTTGTCTCCTACTGGATTGATACCTTGGTTCTCTAACTGAGGGAAATACTTATCTCTACTTTGCTGCATCACCCTTTCCTCTTCAAGGGAAAAACCAACGCAAGCTCAAGAAGTAGCAGGAAGAATTTCTGGCGCCGTTGCCAGGGAGATCTACGCCAAGTCAAGACATACCAAGTACCCATCATAAAACTCTCATATCTTGCATTACATTATTCGCCATTTTCCTCTCGTTTTCCTCTCCCCCACTTCTAAAATGATTTTCGAAAAGATTTGCCTTTTTATTCGCCCCTCTTCCGTCCCTTCTTCCGTTCGTCTTCTTCGTTTGCCTTTTATTTGCTCGTGCGTTAGATCGCTTGTCTTGCTCTCATGACTAGCACTTTCACCCCTCCTTTGTCTCCTGACTTTGAGGTTCTTCACTTCAAACAGAGACAAGGAGAAAATTTAAAGGATGCTTGGTATAGGATGATAGAATCCTATCGCAATTGCACTATAGAGGGGGATTTGAAGATTTTACTTCGCAATTTTTATGTCGGGCTAACCATGTCTCATAGGCAACTTTTGGATTTCGCTGCTAAAGGGAATTTTATTGAAATTGATCCCAACATTGCTTATGAAATAATAGAAGGAATAGTAGGAATATTACCCCCACAAAACGGAATACATCACACTCAAGAGGGAACACAAGTTTTTGAGAAACTATGTGAAGTAACGAAAATTTTGCAAAAATCTCTTGAACCCCTAAAAAGTGTTAGTGGAAACCTCCACCGCATGAATATGTTGATCACTCTTTGCAATAAGCAGTTGGATGCTCTAGATATAAAGATTTCTGAATATGAGGAGAAACGCAAAGAACCTCCTGGATTTGAGCATAACTCCATTAAAAAGATAAAGACCAAAGATGACAATACCTAGATCTATTTGTGTTTTTTTTTGCCTAGCTAAGGGCGTTAAACAATAGCGCTTGTTGGGTGGCAACCCAATTTTATTTTTGTTCTTTGCTTTTTGGTTCTGTTTTCCAATAAATAACTCATCTAGCCTCTGGTTATATGTGGTTTTGTGTTTTAATTAGTGTTTGTGCCAAGTAAGACATTTGGGATGGCTTACGGTGATAGTTGATTTGATCTTGCTGAAAAACAGAAACTTTTGCATCCAGTCACAGAATTGTATAAATTAAATGGAGCATGGAAAAACCCTGAATTTTTTACACAAGATTTACATACAAATTTCCTACTGTTTCCTAATTTTTAAGAAATTTTGGAGTTACATAAGTATTATAACAATTCAGATCTTCCCAGACTGTTCTATTTTTGACAGATTCTGTTTTCTATGTGTTGTTTGCTTATTTTGATGAAGGGGGGGGGGGGGGGGGGGGGGGGGGGGGGGGGGGGGGGGGGGGGGGGGGGGGGGGGGGGGGGGGGGGGGGGGGGGGGGGGGGGGGGGGGGGGGGGGGGGGGGGGGGGGGGGGGGGGGGGGGGGGGGGGGGGGGGGGGGGGGGGGGGGGGGGGGGGGGGGGGGGGGGGGGGGGGGGGGGGGGGGGGGGGGGGGGGGGGGGGGGGGGGGGGGGGGGGGGGGGGGGGGGGGGGGGGGGGGGGGGGGGGGGGGGGGGGGGGGGGGGGGGGGGGGGGGGGGGGGGGGGGGGGGGGGGGGGGGGGGGGGGGGGGGGGGGGGGGGGGGGGGGGGGGGGGGGGGGGGGGGGGGGGGGGGGGGGGGGGGGGGGGGGGGGGGGGGGGGGGGGGGGGGGGGGGGGGGGGGGGGGGGGGGGGGGGGGGGGGGGGGGGGGGGGGGGGGGGGGGGGGGGGGGGGGGGGGGGGGGGGGGGGGGGGGGGGGGGGGGGGGGGGGGGGGGGGGGGGGGGGGGGGGGGGGGGGGGGGGGGGGGGGGGGGGGGGGGGGGGGGGGGGGGGGGGGGGGGGGGGGGGGGGGGGGGGGGGGGGGGGGGGGGGGGGGGGGGGGGGGGGGGGGGGGGGGGGGGGGGGGGGGGGGGGGGGGGGGGGGGGGGGGGGGGGGGGGGGGGGGGGGGGGGGGGGGGGGGGGGGGGGGGGGGGGGGGGGGGGGGGGGGGGGGGGGGGGGGGGGGGGGGGGGGGGGGGGGGGGGGGGGGGGGGGGGGGGGGGGGGGGGGGGGGGGGGGGGGGGGGGGGGGGGGGGGGGGGGGGGGGGGGGGGGGGGGGGGGGGGGGGGGGGGGGGGGGGGGGGGGGGGGGGGGGGGGGGGGGGGGGGGGGGGGGGGGGGGGGGGGGGGGGGGGGGGGGGGGGGGGGGGGGGGGGGGGGGGGGGGGGGGGGGGGGGGGGGGGGGGGGGGGGGGGGGGGGGGGGGGGGGGGGGGGGGGGGGGGGGGGGGGGGGGGGGGGGGGGGGGGGGGGGGGGGGGGGGGGGGGGGGGGGGGGGGGGGGGGGGGGGGGGGGGGGGGGGGGGGGGGGGGGGGGGGGGGGGGGGGGGGGGGGGGGGGGGGGGGGGGGGGGGGGGGGGGGGGGGGGGGGGGGGGGGGGGGGGGGGGGGGGGGGGGGGGGGGGGGGGGGGGGGGGGGGGGGGGGGGGGGGGGGGGGGGGGGGGGGGGGGGGGGGGGGGGGGGGGGGGGGGGGGGGGGGGGGGGGGGGGGGGGGGGGGGGGGGGGGGGGGGGGGGGGGGGGGGGGGGGGGGGGGGGGGGGGGGGGGGGGGGGGGGGGGGGGGGGGGGGGGGGGGGGGGGGGGGGGGGGGGGGGGGGGGGGGGGGGGGGGGGGGGGGGGGGGGGGGGGGGGGGGGGGGGGGGGGGGGGGGGGGGGGGGGGGGGGGGGGGGGGGGGGGGGGGGGGGGGGGGGGAAATCCTACATAAAAACTTGTAGATCACTGAATATGATATGTTTGATTCCTTGCAATAGTTTTGTAATATAAAGATGGTGATATTAGAGTTATGCTAGTGAGTAATTGTGGATTGGTATAAATACTTGTGTTAAGGTTTGTGATTCCCGAAGCATGCACGTATGGTGAACCGTTATGTGATGAAGTCGGAGCATGATTTATTTTCTGATTGTCTTGTTTATGAGTGGCGATCGGGGACGAGCGATGGTCTTTTCCTACCAATATATCCCCCTAGGAGCATGCATATTAGTACCTTGTTTTGATGGCTAATAAACTTTTGCAATAAGTATGTGAGTTCTTTATGACTAATGTTCAGTCCATGGATTATATGCACTCTCACCCTTCCATCATTGCTAGCCTCTTCGGTACCGTGCATTGCCCTTTCTCACCTCAAGAGTCGGTGCAAGCTTCACCGGTGCATCCAAACCCCGTGATATGATACGCTCTGTCACACATAAGCCTCCTTATATCTTCCTCAAAACAGCCACCATACCTACCTATGATGGCATTTCCATAGCCATTCCGAGGGGGGGGGGGGGGGGGGGGGGGGGGGGGGGGGGGGGGGGGGGAGTCCTCGTCTTGTGCGCCAAGTCTTGTAGAGTCTTCCTTGTATGCGTCATGGGATGCCCGAAGTGGCCCATTAGTGAACTTCCATGGGGGTCCTCGGCCCGATCCACCTGGTCGGGAGACGATGTGGTGAGTACCCCCTAGTCCAGGACACCATCAATCATTACTATTCATTATTAGAGCATTGTCCCAATGAGGAAAGGATGATGGAGACTATGATTTCCCCACAAGTTGGGATGAGACTCCGGACAAAATAAAAAAAGGTAGAAAAAAGAGGCCAAAAAGAGCTCGACAAAAAAAGAAAAAAGAAAAAAAAAAGAGGAAATAAAAAATGAGAGAAAAAGAGAGAAGGGGCAATGTTACTATCGTTTCCACACTTGTGCTTCAAAGTAGCACCATGTTTTTCATATAGAGAGTCTCCTATGTTGTCACTTTCATATATACTAGTGGGATTTTTCATTATAGAACTTGGCTTGTATATTCCGATGATGGGCTTACTCAAATGCCCGAGGTCATTGAGCAAGCAAGCTAGATGTACACCCACTTAGTTTTCTATTTGAGCTTTCATACACTTATAGCTCTTAGTGCATCCCTCGCATGACAATCCCTACTCCTCGCATTGACATTAATTAATGGGCATCTCCATAGCCCATTGATTTGTAGCCGCATTGATGTGAGATTATCTTCCTTTTTGTCTTCTCCATATTAATCTTTACCACCGTATTATATTCCACCCATAGTGCTATATCCATGGCTTGCACTCATGTACTACGTGGGAGTTAAAAAAGCTGAAGCGTGTTAAAAAGTATGAACCAATTGCTTGGCTAACACCGGGGTAGTACATGATAAATACTTTGTGTTAAGAGGATGGAGCATGACAAGGCTATATGATTTTGTAGGGATATCATTCTTTAGCATTGATATTTCGAAAGACATGATTGTTTGTTGGGATGCTTGAGTATTTACATCTTTACGTAAAATTATAGACTATTGCTTTGAATCACTCATGTCTTATTCATGCCATGATTAGATTATACGATCAAGATTATGCTAGGTAACATTCCACATCAAAAATTATCTTCTACAACTTTCATATAGTTTTGACAACATTTTATATTATTTTTAGGACTAACAAATTGATCCATTGCCCAGTGCCAGTTCCTGTTTGTTGCATGTTTTTTGTTTCGCAGAATATCCATATCAAACAAAGTCCAAATGCGATAAAAATTTATGGAGATTTATTTTGGTATATATGTGATTTTTGGGAAGAAGAATCAATGCAAGACGATGCTCGAGGGCCCCACAAGCCACCAGGGCGTGCCTAGGGGGGTAGGGCGCGCCGTGGTGGCTTGTGAGCCCCTCGTAAGGCGGTTGTAGCCCTTCTTTCGCTGCAAAAAAAAGATAATATCCAGAAAAATCATGTTAAAATTTTAGCCCAATCAGAGTTACGGATCTCCGAATATTTAAGAAACCGTTTTCGGCTAGAAAACAGGAACGTGAAACAGAAGAGAATGGAGAGAGAGAGAGAGAGATCCAATCTCGAAGGGGCTCATGCCCCTCCGCCGCCATGGCGGCCATGGACCAGAGGGGGAATTCCCCTCCCATCTAGGGGAGTCCAAGGAAGAAGAAGAAGAAGAAGGGGAGCTCTTTCGCCCTTTGTCCTGGTGGCGCCAGAACGCCGCCGGGACAACCATTGTGACGACAATCTACACCAACAACTTTGCCGCCGTTATCACCAACTCTCTCCCCTCTATGCAGCGGTGTAACACCTATTCTCCCTGCTGTAATCTCTACTTAAACATGGTGCTTAATGCTATATATTATTTCCCAATGATGTATGGCCATCCTATGATGTTTGAGTAGATTCGTTTTGTCCTATGGGTTGATTGATGATCGTGATTGGTTTGAGTTGTATGCTTTATTTTGGTGTTGTCCTATGGTGCCCTCCGTGTCATGCAAGCGTGACGAATTCCCACTGTAGGGTGTTGGAATACGTTCCTGATTCGCTTATAGTGGGTCGCGAGATTGAAAGAAGCTTATACCGGAGTAAGGGGTTTGTTGCGTATGGGAGTAAAGAGGGCTTGATACTTAATGCTATGGTTGGGTTTTATCTTAATGATCTTTGTTAGTTGCGGATGCTTGCTAGAGTTCCAGTCATAGGTGCATATGATCCAAGTACGGAAAGTATGTTAGCTCATGCCACTCCCTCATATAAAATTGCAATAATGATTACCGGCCTAGTTATCAATTGCCTAGGGACAAATAATTTTCTTGTGTTATAAAAATATTTCTACTATGTCGGCATTCCGGGAACCAGGGTACCCAGACTTGCCTGCCTGCAGCCCATGGCGTGGCTCACTCAACGGCCTGGTACGACCCATCTACAAGACCACCAAGACAAGACCCTCGCGAGGCGGGCGACACCAAGACCTCCCGAAGGAGCGGCCTCCCAAGGCGGCCTCCCGAGGAGCGGAGATTTCAATGCAGGTACCCAGCCTCATGAGGCTACCATGACGCAAGCCATGATGACGAAGGCTGGCGGGCGCCAGCAGGCGCAGAGGAGGCAGTTTCCTCTTTGGTGCTAAGAAGGAAAGGACAGGCGTGGGTTCCCGAGGAATCTGACAAAGGTTTCCATTCTGGTGCAACGAGACCAAGACTGCCAGCACAGCAGGACGGATGTCATCACCGAGCCCACCACTGCGTCATGACCAGAAGCTTTGCAGGAGAAGACCACCTTTCATCAGGATAAGATGTACTACTTGTTCCCATTCAAAATTGGCCACTGTGGGATCCCTTCCCGCCTATGTTTTTGGGGGAAGAGGACCGAGGCCACTATAAATATAGGTTAGCCACCACTGTAGAAGGGGTCGACTCATTTCCTCACTCCTGAACCTCATGAGGTTGTTTATCCCTTGTACTAGTTCATCCTCAGCCCCTCGTGAGGCCAATCCACCACAAAGCAGGAGTAGGGGCTTACACTGCAAGGTGGCCCCAACCTGGGTAAACTACCGTGTCATCTTCTTCCTTGCTCATGCAAATCGAGCTAGGCCGTGGGGCGACAAGCTGGTATGCCGGATAGGTTGAGTTGTTCACACACACCCCAGAGTTCGAACCTTTCTTGGGTCTGCGGAGCCCAGAATCCGACATTTGGCGCGCCAGGTAGGGGTGTGGCGAAGTCCTTCTTCCAACGTTCGTTTCCCCTCTGTTCCGTCGCTCCCATGGACGACGCTCGCCGTGTTCGTGTCACCCAGACGGCACCCGCGGGCGACGGCGCTCCATGCCGCTCTGCCTCCCCCGTGGCTAATAGCGGCCACTGACCCTGCTGCTCGCGAGCAGCAGGATTCGTTGCTGCCACCTTTCGTGCGGCGTGATGGCCGCACCGCGACTCCATCGCCCACTCCGGCCAGGGCATCGTCCTCCCATGCTCCCCGTGGGCCAGCAAATGCGCAGGCTGCGCTGCTCATGGCGCACGAACTCATGCGTTATCGCCCTGCCAACGACCTTTATGACGACTGGCTCGGCCGCATCACGGAGCACGTCAACGCCGCCGGCGAGGCTCTTGTGCCGTCTCACTCGCTGCCTCGCCCACCATCCCAGGCGGTCGACGTGGCTCATGGTGCGCCTCCTCCTCCTACTCCTCAGCACAATGCTGACCCGGAGCCCATGCGTGACGCGCCCCTGCGTGACCCACGGCGCGGGGTGCCGACAAGAGATGAAGCAAGCTGCCAGGTGGTGCAGCGGCCCCAGGCCGATGCGCGCACGCTCCCAGCGCATCAGCGCCTGCACCAAGACCTTGCGCCCCCGGAGCCTGTGGTGCGTGGGTGTCGGGACCGAGCTCCCACAGTGCACGCCGTGCCTGTGAGCGTGGCGGGCTGCTGTGCCTTCATCCCGGAGCTGCGCCATGTCGTGTGGCCCGGTAAGTTCAAGCTGTTGGATTCAGGGCTCCGCGGACCCAAGATAGATTTGAATTCTAGGGTGCGTGCGAAGAACTCAACCTCCCCAGTCTGCCAACTCGTCGATCTCACGGCCTAGCTCGATGAACTGAAGAAGAATGGGACAAGGCAGTTTACCCAGGTTCGGGCCACCTTGCGGTGTAATACCCTACTCCTTTGTGGTGGATTAGCCTCGAGGAGGGCTGAGGATGAACTAGTACAGTGGAAGAATAACCTCAGGAGGTGTGTTCTTGTGTTTGCATGAGTTGGTGAGGGTATGGATGGTCTCCCCCCTCCTATGGTGGTGGCTAGGCTATATTTATAGTGGCCTTGGTCCTCTTCCCAAAATGAAGGCGGGAAGGGATCCCACAACGGCCAAATTCGAAGGGAGACAACTAGTACATCTTATCCTAACGAAAGGTGGTCTTCGCCTGCAAAGCTTCTGGTCGTGACGTCGTGGTGGGCTCGGCGATGACCTCCGTCCTGCTGTCCTGGCAGTCTTGGTCTTGGAGAATGGAAATGGAAACCTTTGATTGATTCCTCGTGACTCCACACTTGCGCTTGCCTCTTTAGCACCAAAGAGGAAACCTGCTGTACTGCGCCCGCTGGCACCCGCCTTGCCTTGGTCGTCATGGCTTGTGTCACCCAAACCTCACGAGGTGAGTGCTCGCATAGAAATCTCCGCTCCTCAGGAGCCAGCCTAAGGGGGGGGGGGGGGGGGGGGGGGGGGGGGGGGGGGGGGGGGGGGGGGGGGGGGGGGGGGGGGGGGGGGGGGGGGGGGGGGGGGGGGGGGGGGGGGGGGGGGGGGGGGGGGGGGGGGGGGGGGGGGGGGGGGGGGGGGGGGGGGGGGGGGGGGGGGGGGGGGGGGGGGGGGGGGGGGGGGGGGGGGGGGGGGGGGGGGGGGGGGGGGGGGGGGGGGGGGGGGGGGGGGGGGGGGGGGGGGGGGGGGGGGGGGGGGGGGGGGGGGGGGGGGGGGGGGGGGGGGGGGGGGGGGGGGGGGGGGGGGGGGGGGGGGGGGGGGGGGGGGGGGGGGGGGGGGGGGGGGGGGGGGGGGGGGGGGGGGGGGGGGGGGGGGGGGGGGGGGGGGGGGGGGGGGGGGGGGGGGGGGGGGGGGGGGGGGGGGGGGGGGGGGGGGGGGGGGGGGGGGGGGGGGGGGGGGGGGGGGGGGGGGGGGGGGGGGGGGGGGGGGGGGGGGGGGGGGGGGGGGGGGGGGGGGGGGGGGGGGGGGGGGGGGGGGGGGGGGGGGGGGGGGGGGGGGGGGGGGGGGGGGGGGGGGGGGGGGGGGGGGGGGGGGGGGGGGGGGGGGGGGGGGGGGGGGGGGGGGGGGGGGGGGGGGGGGGGGGGGGGGGGGGGGGGGGGGGGGGGGGGGGGGGGGGGGGGGGGGGGGGGGGGGGGGGGGGGGGGGGGGGGGGGGGGGGGGGGGGGGGGGGGGGGGGGGGGGGGGGGGGGGGGGGGGGGGGGGGGGGGGGGGGGGGGGGGGGGGGGGGGGGGGGGGGGGGGGGGGGGGGGGGGGGGGGGGGGGGGGGGGGGGGGGGGGGGGGGGGGGGGGGGGGGGGGGGGGGGGGGGGGGGGGGGGGGGGGGGGGGGGGGGGGGGGGGGGGGGGGGGGGGGGGGGGGGGGGGGGGGGGGGGGGGGGGGGGGGGGGGGGGGGGGGGGGGGGGGGGGGGGGGGGGGGGGGGGGGGGGGGGGGGGGGGGGGGGGGGGGGGGGGGGGGGGGGGGGGGGGGGGGGGGGGGGGGGGGGGGGGGGGGGGGGGGGGGGGGGGGGGGGGGGGGGGGGGGGGGGGGGGGGGGGGGGGGGGGGGGGGGGGGGGGGGGGGGGGGGGGGGGGGGGGGGGGGGGGGGGGGGGGGGGGGGGGGGGGGGGGGGGGGGGGGGGGGGGGGGGGGGGGGGGGGGGGGGGGGGGGGGGGGGGGGGGGGGGGGGGGGGGGGGGGGGGGGGGGGGGGGGGGGGGGGGGGGGGGGGGGGGGGGGGGGGGGGGGGGGGGGGGGGGGGGGGGGGGGGGGGGGGGGGGGGGGGGGGGGGGGGGGGGGGGGGGGGGGGGGGGGGGGGGGGGGGGGGGGGGGGGGGGGGGGGGGGGGGGGGGGGGGGGGGGGGGGGGGGGGGGGGGGGGGGGGGGGGGGGGGGGGGGGGGGGGGGGGGGGGGGGGGGGGGGGGGGGGGGGGGGGGGGGGGGGGGGGGGGGGGGGGGGGGGGGGGGGGGGGGGGGGGGGGGGGGGGGGGGGGGGGGGGGGGGGGGGGGGGGGGGGGGGGGGGGGGGGGGGGGGGGGGGGGGGGGGGGGGGGGGGGGGGGGGGGGGGGGGGGGGGGGGGGGGGGGGGGGGGGGGGGGGGGGGGGGGGGGGGGGGGGGGGGGGGGGGGGGGGGGGGGGGGGGGGGGGGGGGGGGGGGGGGGGGGGGGGGGGGGGGGGGGGGGGGGGGGGGGGGGGGGGGGGGGGGGGGGGGGGGGGGGGGGGGGGGGGGGGGGGGGGGGGGGGGGGGGGGGGGGGGGGGGGGGGGGGGGGGGGGGGGGGGGGGGGGGGGGGGGGGGGGGGGGGGGGGGGGGGGGGGGGCTTCTCACAACAAGCATGATGGTTTTCTGTAGGGAACGTCCGACCTTTGGGGACGAAACGATATCTGTTGCCTCTTATTGCTTTCAAATTTTTTCTCGTGTCAACATAGAACAACATGAGTGTTGTGTGAATTTTTGTGATTTTTCGGGGTTCGTTTGGACATTTTTATGCATTAACTAAATTTTCAATGCATTTATGTGCATAATTCAAATTTGAACTACATGCACATGCTCCAGAGCATATAAATTGGTTGAAGAATCAAATATGTGTCCTTGGGTGCATGCTTATGTCCCATGCAAGAAATGGGAATGAATTTCAAACACCAGGGCACCGTTGATTGCGGGCAAAACATTCAGATGCCTGGGTTTTAAATTCTAGTAAATCCAAAACCCGTCTGAAATTCATGAAACTTGGCATGCTATCATGGAGCGGCATCAACATGACGTGGTAAATTTTTTGTCCCATCTGGGGCAGGTTTGGGTATATGCTTTTCACAAACCGAAGCTTCTCACAACAAGCATGATGGTTTTCGGTAGGGAACGTCCCACCTTTGGGGACGAAATGATATCCATTGCCTCTTATTGCTTTCAATTTTTTTTCTCGTGTCAACATAGAACAACAGGAGTGTTGTGTGAGTTTTTGTGATTTTTCGGGGTTCGTTTGGACATTTTTATGCATTAACTGAGTTCTCAATGCATTTATGTGCATAATTCATATTTGAACTACATGCACATGCTCCAGTGCATATAAATTGGTTGAAAAATCAAATTTGTGTCCTTGGGTGCATGCTTAGGTCCCATGTAAGAAATGGGAATGAATTTCAAACACCAGGGCACCGTTGATTGCCGGCAAAACATTAAGATGTCTGGTTTTGGGGGGGGGGGGGGGGGGGGGGGGGGGGGGGGGGGGGGGGGGGGGGGGGGGGGGGGGGGGGGGGGGGGGGGGGGGGGGGGGGGGGGGGGGGGGGGGGGGGGGGGGGGGGGGGGGGGGGGGGGGGGGGGGGGGGGGGGGGGGGGGGGGGGGGGGGGGGGGGGGGGGGGGGGGGGGGGGGGGGGGGGGGGGGGGGGGGGGGGGGGGGGGGGGGGGGGGGGGGGGGGGGGGGGGGGGGGGGGGGGGGGGGGGGGGGGGGGGGGGGGGGGGGGGGGGGGGGGGGGGGGGGGGGGGGGGGGGGGGGGGGGGGGGGGGGGGGGGGGGGGGGGGGGGGGGGGGGGGGGGGGGGGGGGGGGGGGGGGGGGGGGGGGGGGGGGGGGGGGGGGGGGGGGGGGGGGGGGGGGGGGGGGGGGGGGGGGGGGGGGGGGGGGGGGGGGGGGGGGGGGGGGGGGGGGGGGGGGGGGGGGGGGGGGGGGGGGGGGGGGGGGGGGGGGGGGGGGGGGGGGGGGGGGGGGGGGGGGGGGGGGGGGGGGGGGGGGGGGGGGGGGGGGGGGGGGGGGGGGGGGGGGGGGGGGGGGGGGGGGGGGGGGGGGGGGGGGGGGGGGGGGGGGGGGGGGGGGGGGGGGGGGGGGGGGGGGGGGGGGGGGGGGGGGGGGGGGGGGGGGGGGGGGGGGGGGGGGGGGGGGGGGGGGGGGGGGGGGGGGGGGGGGGGGGGGGGGGGGGGGGGGGGGGGGGGGGGGGGGGGGGGGGGGGGGGGGGGGGGGGGGGGGGGGGGGGGGGGGGGGGGGGGGGGGGGGGGGGGGGGGGGGGGGGGGGGGGGGGGGGGGGGGGGGGGGGGGGGGGGGGGGGGGGGCATCTATAGTCAGATGAACTGAACAAAATAGCCCCTAAATACTTCTACTACTACTACTACTACTACTACTACTACTGCGCAGGGGCTTTGTACTACTTCTGGCTGCCTCTCCTCTGCCGAACACACTCAGTAAGAGGCGGAGGAGGAGGAGCCTACCGACGAGCTGGGCAACCGCAATGCGGTGCCTGCCGCTGTTGTAGCTTCAACGACGCTCACCTCGAACACCCTCTACCGCTCCAGATGACCCCTATCAAAGCGGTAGTTCTCCTCGTAGATCTCCTGATTTCTCGCCTTTGAGGCGGCGTGTGCTGCGGCCACGGCGGTGGTAAGGCTCTTTGCATGCTCGACGAGGCGCTCCTCCTCCTCCCGCAGGAACTCGGTGTAGCGCGCAAGGTCACTAACGCACGTGCGGGCATCCACCTTTGCCTCCCGCCTTCGGGCGGCGGTGGCAGAGCGGGTGATGACCCCGGCGGTCGACGGTGGGCTGGCAGCCACGGCGGCCGACGACGGGGTGGCGGCCACGACCACCATCTCCTGCCTTCGGGCCGCGGGTGATGGCCACAGTGGCCAGCAGTGGGGTGGCGGCCACGACGGCCAGCTCCCGCCTTCGGTCCGCAGCGGCGGAGCGGGCGATGGCCCTAGCTTTCGACGGTGGTGTGGCGGCAACGGCGGCCGGCAACAGCTGCCGACGGGCACCGGCGACGGAGCGTGTGGTGGGTGTTCCGCGCATACCCAACAGGGACGCCACGTGCACTACACTACGCCGGGGACTGCGCCGCCGCCGCGGTGTAGCCTCCCAACTGGAGCTGTCCTCTGATGACGGCGGAGTGGCTGAGCGACGATGACGGACCCGTGCCATTGGCGATTGTGGGAGAAGCACACGAGATAAGCTACAGGGATGGAGGGGAAAATGCGACACATGACTCACCGGCCGTGAGGGTTTTTATAGCAGGCCGGTAAGCATTGGGATTTTGGGGGATTTCACCGAGTCGGGCGGGAAGCTTGCGCGGGAACCTGCGAGGTTGCGCGGGAACGGGCTCACCGACGATTCATTGGCGCCACCGTTTGGCCAAAAGAACGCCCCCGCGCGCTGCGCAAGCTTGCACTGTAAGCCGTCTGCGGCAGCAGGGTGACAAGACGTGCGAGAGGAAGACGAAAGGCCACGTACACATACGGTTAATAAAAAAAGTCTGCAATTTAACTACCTACTATACCACCGTTCTGGTTTATAAGTATGATTTAACTAATAAAATACAAATGCATGTCGCCAAAGATTATATAGTTGGATTTGTATTTGAACATAGTTTCCAATTATATAATTTTTAAAACATGTATTAACATTTTGTTGGTTAAATTTGAGGGCAAAATATGGCACAGAATATAAAGGACACTATAGACTAGACGGAGGTGGTACCACACGGCCGCTCTCTACGCAGCGACGCAACTGTCGGTCGGCTTGTAGGCGACCATTTCCTTCGTATTCAACTGCTCTATGCGTGTGGTTGCTTGCGGTTCAGGTGGCCGCGGTGCGCTCTGCTCGCGTCCCTCCGGGTGCTCTGCCCTCGTCCCTCCACGCGCACTGCCAGTGTTTGGGGCCGGCGCACGATCATGCACGTTCGTGTGCAAGCAGTTGCGCTGGGCGCGGCGTGATGATGCAGTTACCCGCTGCAAAAACTGCCATGCAGACGTGCCGAGAATCCATGCCGCACGGCCCCCTTTTATTCCTGCAGCCATTTACCTTCATCTCTCGTCTCACACGACACAATAAGCACACCCACGAGGACACATACAGAGAGGACATCCAGCGGTTCCAATGGCGCTCCCCGTGGCTCCAATGGCGCTCCCAGCGGCCGACGATGACAACGGCAGGCAGTTCACCACGCATCATGTAGTGGACACCCACGTGAGGGGGAAGGCCCTCTCAGTGGTGTACACGAACGATCCGGTCTTGGTGGAGAGATCCATCCAAACTATGGAGCAGTTCCCTGCCGAGGGCAAGTACCGAGTGGTCGGCTTCGACCTCGAGTACACCATCGGTCGTGCCGGGCACAATCAGAAGGTTGCCGTCGCCCAGTTGTGCATGCGACATGACGTCCTCGTCTACCACTTCCACCTTGCCACAAGTCCTTGCGAGCGTTTCTCCAGGTTTATCAACAGCTTCGACTACAGTTTCGCTACAGTGGACACCACCAACGATCTAAAAGCGCTCAAGGTTTCGGACTTGAAATGCTCGAATCTTGTCAACATCCAGCACCACTGCAAGGTCTGGGGCAGCGACAAAAACAAACTGAACTCCCTGGTTGACCTCACCTCGGCCATCATCGACCCCTACTACGCGAAGATGAAGGAAGAGAGCAATAAGGACAAGAACGCCTGGCACAGTGTGTGGCATAAGAGACTGGATGAACAACATGTCAAGTACGCGGCCATGGACGCGTACACAAGCTACGAGTGTACAAGCAGATCATTGACATGAGGAACTGTCTTCTTCCTGACCCAGACGAGGGATCGAGCC
>JAAAWM010009134.1:0-19848 GCA_036873465.1 Thinopyrum obtusiflorum
CCTTTGAGGTTTTTGTACATGCCTGTCATGTATAATTCCTTCAGCCCTGCATCATCAGTGATACTAGCAATGTCCTCAGATGAGGAATTAGTGATAGCAGAGACAGTTGAAGAATTTGTAGCATTAGAAGCATTTGAACATTCAGGTGAAGAATTAGTAGATTCACGTTCAATGCATTTCAAACATGGAGGAACAAATTCTTCCTGAGCAGCGCTTATTTGTTGAGCAAGTAATGAATCGCGCTCCTTCTGAAGATCTTCATAACTCACTCTTAGCTTTTCAAGATCTTGCTTTCTTTGAAGAAATTCATAAGAAAGCTTCTCATGATCAGATAAGAGAGTGTTATGATGACCTTGAAGGTTGTCAAACCTAGACTGAAGTCTCTGAAGATTTTCAGCCAAAGCTTTTGACTGATCCATTTCTTCACCCAACATATCATCGCTCTTATTTAGCATGTATTGAACTTTTTCCAAAGCTCTTTGTTGTTTAGTGGCAAGGGAAGCAAGTTTGACATAACTGGGTCCAAATTCATCGCCAGATTCATCATCACTGGATTCAGATAGATAGCATTCAGTTACCTTTGCATCTTTTGCCATCAGGCATGGTGTAGAAGATGATGATTCTGGTTCGAATGTCATCGCTTTGAGAGATTCCTTGAAGTCCTCAAACCAAGGATCATGACGGGTTCGATGACCCTCATGGACCTCAGAGAGATGGTCCCAGATGAGCTTCGCATGATCGAGATGCATGATGTTCCTGAACTGATTTTGAGACAGACAGGAGCAGATGACGTCCTTCGCCGTGAGGTTGAGAAGGGTGAACTTGCGAATGTCATCAGCTTCTGCCATCTTGCACAGATCGGTAAGACCAATCTCAGTGACAGTCCATAGCTCACTATTCATCGCCATGAGACGCTTCTTCATCATGGCCTTCCACTTGGGATACTCGTGACCGTCAAAGATGGGGCATGACACGGTCTTCATTCTTGTGGTCGACATAACTAAAACTCCATGCGGTTAAACCAAAATCACACAGAACAAGGGAGTACCTTGCTCTGATACCAAATGAAAGTGCGTTATATCGACTAGAGGGGGGGTGAATAGGCGATTTTTATGAAGGGGGGGGGGGGGGGGGGGGGGGGGGGGGGGGGGGGGGGGGGGGGGGGGGGGGGGGGGGGGGGGGGGGGGGGGGGGGGGGGGGGGGGGGGGGGGGGGGGGGGGGGGGGGGGGGGGGGGGGGGGGGGGGGGGGGGGGGGGGGGGGGGGGGGGGGGGGGGGGGGGGGGGGGGGGGGGGGGGGGGGGGGGGGGGGGGGGGGGGGGGGGGGTTCCTTAGCGAAGAACTACTTGCAGCGGAATAAGTACTCAAAAGTGAACATAGCTGAACACAAGCATGGTTATCATGATGAAATGACGACAAGCACAGAGTACAAAAAGCGTAAACATAGGATAACACAGGATGAAGACAAACATACTGAAGAAATTGAACTGAGGAAATTGAGAAAGTCTTTAGTCAAAGTCTTCAAATAGATATGAACAAGCACACAACAACTGTAATGAGGAAATGAAAGAGTTGAGGAAATAGAACCAGTAGGCTTGGTGAAGACAATGATTTGGTAGACCAGTTCCAACTGCTGTCTCAGTTGTACATCTGGTTGGAGCGGCTAGGTATTTAAACCTGAGGACACACAGTCCTCACCGTATTCTCCTTGAGCTAAGGTCACACAGACCTCGCCCAATCACTCGTGGTAAGTCTTCAGGTGACTTCCGAACCTTCACAAACTTGGTCACTCAGCGATCCACAATTTCCTCTTGGATGCTCTAGACCATGATGCCTAACCGTCTGGAAGAAGCACAGTCTTCAAAGGTAACAAGCGTCGGATCTACGCAAGATCAATCTCTTCAGTGATGCTCAATCACTTTGGGTTTGTAGGTGTTTGGGTTTGGGTTTTCCTCACTTGATGATTTTCGCTCAAAGTCCTCGGAGGATGGGATGCTCTCAAATGACAAGTGTCAGTTTCTCTCGAAGCAGCCAACCAGCTAGTGGTTGTAGGGGCCGGCTATTTATAGCCTAGGGAGCAGCCCGACATGATAAGACATAAATGCCCTTCAATGATATGACCGTTAGGTGGGTAGATATTTTGGGACAGCTGGCGTGTAGCACAGCAACGGTCGAATATTTGAGGCTCAAATTCCTCAGGGCTATCATGTTCCTCACTGTGTAGGCAATCCACACTGGCGAATTCCTAACTCCTCAGTCAGAACAAATTCCTCAGAGACCAGAAGAACTTTGTCTCTGTCACTGAAGAATATGACTGAACTGTATGAGATTTCCAATGGCTTCACTCGAAGGGATTGGTAGGTGTAGGATATTGAGTTGAGCATCACATGGAAATTTTTCCTTAGTATTTCCTTGACCCCCTTTAACAGTACGGTGTTTCCTATGACTCAAGAAAGAGAAAATGAAACTACGAAAACAAAAGTCTTCACGCTTCATGTTCCTTGTATGAATACCAAGTCTTCAGGGTTACACCAATTTCTTCACTTTCAAAGTCTTCAGAAAGTCTTCAGAGATCCAAAGTCTTCAGTCGAAGAACTTCATTTTTAGGGGTCGACTTTCTCTGTAAATATCAAACTCCTCATAGACTAATAGACCTGTGTACACTCATAAACACATTAGTCCCTTAACCTATAAGTCTTCAATACACCAAAATCACTAAGGGGCACTAGATGCACTTACAGTTCAAATTTGAATTACTATCATTAAATGGCTAGAAAATCACTTAAATGCCTTTAAAAGGTCAAATGACCCCTAGAATTTTCCAATTTTTCAGATGACAGTTGTATTAGTGCACGTTAAATGTAGAAAAAATTTGAAGGCCGTAAGAGGAAGCTATCTACCATTCGTCATCAAACATGCATTGTTCCCTCTCGGAACCATGAGCCTTCTAGTGAGTTACTCCGGTTTGTGAGGGGTGTGTGTCCAAACTTTCGTCAAACAGGCCAATTTTTTTACCACATTATCTTGGTGGCATGACATTACATCAAGCAAGGTTTCATGTTTTTCTGATCATTTTTAAATTTTTTGGAATTAAAATGCCATGGCACTCCATGCATGTGTGTCGCGAGACCAATATGTTTGACAATTCCTTCCAATTTACTGCACATGGAATTAACATGCGCACAAGTACCCAAATATGATTTTTTGAAACGTTATGGTTAGCCGTTGCATGTAGATGTAGTTCAAATTTGGATTACGGTCATTAAATGGCTAGAAAATCACTTAAATGTCTTAAAAAGGTCAAATGACCATTGAAATTTTCCAAATTTTGACATGACAGTTGTATTAGTGCATGTTAACTGTAGAATTTTTTTGAAGCCCGTAAGAGGAAGCTATCGCCCATTCGTCATCAAACATGCATTGTTCCCTCTCGGAACCACGAGCATTCTAGTGAGTTTCTTTGGTTTATGAGGGGTGTGTGTCCAAACTTTCGTCAAACATGCCAATTTTTGACCACATCATCTTGATGGCATGACATTACATCAAGCAAGGTTTCATATGTTTCTGATTTTTTTTAATTTTTTGGAATTTAAATGCCATGGCACTCCATGCTTAATTGTGTCATAGCCGTGAGACCAATATGTTTGAAAATTCCTTCCAATTTACTGCACATGTAATTAACATGCACACAAGTACAAGAAATATGACTTTTCAAACCGTTATGGTTAGCCGTTGCATGTACATGTAGTTCAAATTTGAATTATATATGGTGATTAAATGGCTAGAAAATCACTTAAAAGTCTTAAAAGGTTAAATGACCCCTGAAATTTTCCTAAATTTGACATGACAGTTGTATTAGTACTACAAATTTTCTCGTACATTAAAAACACCATCCGTTGCCACTTAACTCCAAATTCGTCTTTCACAGCTAATAAAAAATATCAACAACATCACACACAATTTTATGTAGGAACTGTTTGCGATGAAAATTACTGGGTCTATTTAAGTCTTCCTCCTTAAGCTTCGCCGGCTCGTCTGCTCCAGTGTCGGCAACCCCCAAATCCATGAATTCCGATCCCCATTCCCGCAACCCATTTCTTGCAAAGTTGATGCCATGGAAACGCTTCGTGAAGGCCCGTACGATGGCCGCGTCCTCCCCAAGCGCCGCCGCCTGTGCTGAGAGCGCGGCCGCCTACGCCAAGAGTGCCACCGCATCCCCATTGAGTGTACTCGCATCCGTCGAGAGGGCATCTGCGGCAGCCGACAGGGCAACTACAGCAGCCGAGACGGCTACACGAGCTGCTGCGATGGCTGCTGCAAACACTGAGAGCGCTCGAGCTGCCGTCCGTGGCGCCAATGTCGCCCTGACCCGGATCGAGGCCGTCCATGCCAAGATCGAGGACGCACATGCCAAGATATTCCAGGCCACCTCGGAATCCAGCATGCAATCCACGTCTGAAAAGGCGGCGGTGGCCATGGAGCACCTGCTTCCTCATGAGATCGCCGAGTGGGAGCTGGAGATGCAGGAGGCGATGGAGATCGAGGAGCATCGGGAGGAGGAGTTGCGCGTGGCCGAGGTCAAGCTAGAGAAGAGTATGTCCATCGAGGAATGGGCGGTGGAGTACCAACGCGAGCTCTGGCGCAGCCACTACTATGAGTACTACAACCTTGAGGGCGGCACGAAGGACAAGGACGAGGACGGGGATGAGGACCCGGTCGACTTCAGCGGGGGGACGCGGAGTCCACCAATGGCGGCATGTCACCAGGACAAGTCATCGATGTCTCATCTCACACCGGCGATGCATAGGCCAGCGCAGCGGCGGATTCACTACAAAAAAAGACACTTCCGTGATGATACGTGTTTGTCACAGTAGGTCATGGAAGTGTTCACTTCCATGACGATAAATGCCGCGTCATGGAAGTGCTTTCGTCAAGGGTGACCGACACGTGGCATCCACCGTAACGGAACGCCGTTAAGCTATCGGGTCCGGTTTTGGGTCCGATAACCCGTTAACAGCCCGGACCAATGGGGATTTTCCACGCGTAAAATACTCATTGGCCGGAGGAAACACGTGTTTGCTCACTGTTGGGACATGTGTCACTCATCCAATGGGCGAGATGCACCTATAATACGTTGACACGTGGACCGGCCCGAAAGTGGCCCATAAAGATTAAATGGGCCGGCCCAACTAAAGGCCCACAAAATTTAGCGGGCCATAATGGGCCAGCCCAACAAATGGCCCACGAGATTTAGTGGGCCATAATGGGCCGGCCCAACTAAAGGCCCACAAGATTTTGCAGACCATAATGGGCCGGCCCAGCTAAAGTCCCAACATTCTCAGTTAAGGCCCGTACGGCTAGTGTCAAATTGGCCCGTCAACGGCCCGTCCTAAACTTGTCATCATCGCGGCCCATGGTCACTTCTGGCCTGTTAACAGTACGCTAAGAATTTGGGCCGAATTACGGCCCGGTGTGTTTTCGGCCTGTTAAAGGTCCTGTTTCATTTGGGCCCATTTATAGGCCATTGAAACTTTCAGCCCATAGACGACCGTGAAGGATATGGGTCATATTAGGCCATGTCTGACATTCGTCCTGTTAGAGGCCCGCTACAGATTTGGGCCACTTTTAGCCTGTTGTGACTTTCGGCCTGTTAACGTCGGACGAAATCCATGGGCCATATGTGGCCCAATGCCACATCGGGCCTACTAATGGCCCATATAAAAACGACACTAATCAAGCCCGACCAAACTTCTGGCCTGTTAAAGGCCCGTGTGGTAGGTCGGCGCATTTACGGCCCGTCTGAATTTTGGCCTGTGGATGATCCGCATTGTAAACGGGCCACCATTTCGGCCTGCTGAGACCAGTGGGTTATTTGGCACAATCAGGGCCCAATCTACCTTTCGACCTATTAAAGGCCCATGTTTTTATGGGCTTGAGATATTTACACATGTAAACGGCCTATTATTACTGAGGGCCCAAATTATATTTAGGCCTGTTAAAGGCCCACTATGGGCACAGGCCTACCTGAAAAATATGAAAGCTTATGCTGATTTAGGCCCAGATATTTTTAGTGGGCTACATGCAAATTTCGGCCCAGAATCGTTTTTAGCCCAATTGGAATGGGCCCGACGAATGTTGGCATGTTGGGCTCCTACGAAGCTTTCGGCCGAATACATTACTAAGATAAACCTACACTATACAAAAATAGCGTCATAATTACTGCAGCCTTTGGCAGCATCATAAATGCTGTATCACAACAAAATAAATTCCAACCATACAACAAAAGGCCTGTTGGCATAAAGTTTACAGTCCTTGCAGATAAAAGCACCATCAGATGTATAGAAGCACAAATCATTTGACCTGAGTGCTTATGTTTCAGGCTGTAGAATCTGATGGAGCAGCACGATCTTCCCCTTTTTCCACCATTGCTCTTGAACAACGAAGCAAATGTCTGATAGTCTGGTTTCAAAACCATTCATATCTTCACGACATTTGTCAACCACTATTTTTGTTTCCGACACAACGTCCATTAGGGATTGGACTTGTGTCTGGAGCACAGATATATCACTCTGTCTAGCCAGAAGATTTTGTTCAGTAGGCAATTTGGACGAGGTTACTGTGACAACCAACCCAGAATTATGCAGGAAGGTGCTTTTTGCACTGTTAGTGGAGAGATACTGATGCACTGCAGCAAGAGGTGACATTGTGCATGTGGTAGCCTTGTCACCTTCAGGTGATTGTGGCTGTTCAATCATTTGTTCCATAGCTTGCTGAAAGTTTGAACTTGTAGATTAGTGTACCAGATAAGTTACTAATGAGACAAAAACAAACAAAGACGTTTCACGTTTATACATAACTTATTTTGGTGAACTACTGTAATACATTAGCATGTATTGTAGTGCCAACTACATAATAAAATCACTTTCGAAACATATGTCCATGTAGCATGCCTACTGTATTGTCTATTTCCTCACATTCGTTGACATCTAAGGATAAAGAGACATGGTTTAAAGTAGGATGAACATAGTATGACATAATTCATATCATGGGCAAACAGATATAAAACAAACAGGCTATTCTATCATTGTGTGCGCACGTGAACATCACAACTAGATTACAGATCAAGACCAAAAGAATATCCTTCATCTCTTTTAAACCATGTAAGGTGAAATGATACGTTAAGACAACTGTGTATAAAAGTGAACAGAGTAACTGACATTGGCTGCAAACCAAGCAGTTAAATGAACACATCACAGTACCAATCAGTTCAAAGGCAGGAGGAGTAAGGACTTACAACAGCGGCCTGAACTGGTGTGCTCCTGCCCTTCATCTTGCTGGTGTGGCAATCCTTGAAGATTTGGACTGCATTCGGTTCAGGTTCTTTTTGGTCCGCATGATTTTTCCTCTGTATTTGGAACAAGTCAATATAGATACGATAATATGGCACAGAAAAAAAAGGAAGTAGCAGCTATTTACAAGAGCCTCGCAGTGTGCAATACAGCTACGAGATCCTGTTGTGTATTGGAATTTCACTTTAGAACGGTTGGTCTTGTTCTTCAAACAGTTAGCCTAGAAGAAGATACACTTGTAAGGCACATACATAAATACAAGTTCAATATGTGGTCTGATCAAATACATATACCCTACCTGATACTTTGGATCAGACCAGTGTTTAACAAGGGCTGTCCAGTCTTCATCTGTAATATATTCCATTGGAGATGTTTGGGCGATTTCATTGTTAGCCTTTCCTTCAAAGTGAGATTTTCTAAGGTGGTACCTATACTGTCACAGAGCAGACTGAAAAACATGAGTGCATGCTTGTTTAGTTGCATCATCTTTCGGATCCAACTTGAACCTCATCTGTTGAAAACAGAATGTGAGTCTTATTAGGAGGAACCTAGAAAGTATGGCACAGAGCAAGACCATATTACAAATTGCGATGAATAACATTACTTACGGATAAATGGTCAAGGAAGGTGTTAAACTGGGTATTGTCTTTCTCATTCCTGTACTGGATCCACGTTGGGTGGATACGTGCATGACACCTAACGGCTGCCTCTGATACTAACTTGGCTGACTCTGTAGCATCACATGGCCTTTTTAAATCTGCCTCAAAATGGATCACCATTCTTCCTCCTTTAGATTTTGTTAATCTGTCAAGCATTATCCCTGATGTCTATTTCCGCTTGCACCGTGGTGCTAGTTCAACAACGAATATGGAAAGTGTTAGTGCACATCAAACTGTGAGAGTACATATAAAGGAGCATGCAACTGCAACTTGACTCGGTCAGGTACCGTCTTGATGTTGATGCTCGTGAGGTTCATTTGATCTTGCCAAGTCCTGTTGTGTCAGCAGTGCTTCGGAAGTAGTGTTAGGTGTGAACACAGCTTGGGAACTGGCCAGTTCCAGAGCAAACGAATAAGTAACTCGTTGAGATGCTGGTACAGTTGAAGCGGATGCTGCAGCTGGTGGAGCAAGTGATACTATGTTTGTAGATTTAGCCGGTGGACTTGGACCTTCTACTGCACTATAAGTACCAGAAGAATCTCGAGGGCAGATCCTTTTCTGTTTCACCCGACGAGTAACACCATTCCCTACTATATTCTTTTCCTTGCTCTTTTTTGACTTTGCCATGTCAAGGCATACCCACAACAGAAAAGAATAAAATCGCTCTTCAGAACTCATTGATGCATGATACAGACAAGCAATACTTTGATGTAAGACAACCGTATGAGGATGGAATATGTAAAAAAATAGGACGGCGTGACATATTGACAGCTATGATGTGTAAACTAAGCAGAAGGATTTTCAATAAAATAGAAGTAATGCAAGCTAGACACCATATGAAAGATGCAACCAATATCACTCTGCCTAGTTAAAAGTGTCTTGTCATAAGTGGCATTTTGAAAAATTAGAAGCAGTACAACATAGAAATCAGTGCAAGATGCAACCACTATCGAACTGCCATGTTAAAAGCGTCCAATCATGAGTGACTGATGCGGGATACACAATAACAGTACTTTGATGTAAGAACATGGTATGATTGATAGATGCAGTGTATTCTAGACACAGAAAGGCATGTCATATGCACATGTATAACGTATAAACTCAGCAGGTGCAATTTAATAAAAATAGAAGAAATACAGGCTAGACAACATATGCAACATGAAACCAATTATCACACTGTCAACTTAGAGTAAACACCTGCGATGGTGGAGTACGGGAGATGAACTCATCACGTAGACTTGGGACTTCCACTTCATTAGCAGTGGCGGTGGCAAATCTAGAGAGTCTCTGTTTGCGTCGGTCCGGAGGACCACCAACATCCCCTAACTTACTCTTTTCCTTCCTATTTTCTCATATTGCCTTATGAAGTCAAAACCAAAAGAAGATGTATAAAATTAGCTCTGCATAACTGGTTGATGCATGATACAGACGAACACTACTTTGATGTAACGCAAGTGCAGGATAGGAGGATGGAATATATATAAAAAGAAGACTGCATTGCATATTCAGACGTACGATAGGAGGAGGGAATATGTATGAAAAACAGTAAGCAGAAGGCATTTCAACAAAATTAGAAGAAATGAAAGCTAGGCACCATATGAACATGCAACCAATATCACTCTATCAGGTAAAAAGTGTCTCGTTGTAAGTGCCATTTCAAGAAATTAGAAGCAGTACAAGCTAGGAGACAATGCAATTTGCAACCTACATCACACTCCCAAGTTAAATGTGTCTTATGGGTAAGTGATCGTTGCAGGTATAAGTTGTAAGCTACGCAGATGCAATTCAAAAAAATCAGAAGCAATACAAACTAGACATCATATGGAACACGCAACCACATATAACAGTTCCAAGTTAGAGCAAGCACCTGTGATGGTGGAGTAGGGGAGATGTGCTCATCATCTACACGTATGTTCTAGAAACAGGAACAAGTGTCATATTCACAGGCATTATGTGTAAAGTAAGCAGATGCAATTCAACAAAGTTAGAAGCAATACAAGCTAGATATCATACGCAACATGCAACCACATATAATAGTGCCAAGTTAGAGCAAGCACGTGTGATCGTGGAGTAGGGGAGATGTGCTCATCATCTACACAGCTACGTTGACTGTCCAGCCTTGTGTTGTCTTGCGAATCTTGGTGGTAGGATGGCGGAGTAGAATCTGTAGAGACCCTCTGTTCGAGTTGCTCCAAAGGACCACCATCATCCACTGCCGGACTAATTTCTTTCAACTGTATTGATTTTGCATTGTGAAGTCAAACTGATAAGAAAAAGGAATAAAATCCGCTCTTCAGAACTCATTCATGCATGATACTGACGAACACTACTCGGATGAAAGGAAAACACATGATACGAGGATGGAATATGTACAAAAAACAGGACGGCGTGAATTATTCACACCTATGATGGGGTAACTAAGTAGAAGGCATTTCAACAAATTAGAAGCACTACAAGCTAGACACTATATGAAAGGTGCAACCAATATCACTCTGCCAAGTTGAAACTGTCTTGCGTTTCAACAAATTAGAAGCAGTACATGCTAGAAATCATATGCGAAACAGAACCAATATCATAGTGGCGACTTAAAGGTGCTTTATCATAAGTGACTGATGCGGGATATGCAAGAACAGTAGTCTGATGTAAGAACATGGTGTGATCAGATATAGTATGTTCTAGAAACAGGAACACGTGTCATATTCACAGGCATTATGTGTAAAGTAAGCAGATGCAATTCAACAAAGTTAGAAGCAATACAAGCTAGACATCATACGCAACATGCAACCACATATAATAGTGCCAACTTAGAGCAAGCACCTGTGATGGTGGAGTAGGGGAGATGTGCTCATCATCTACACAGCTACATTGACTGTCTAGCCTTGCGTTGTCTTGCGAATCTTGTTGGGAGGATGGCGGAGTAGAATCTGTAGAGACCCTCCGTTTCAGTTGCTCGGAAGGACCACCATCATCCAATGCCTTACCAATTTCCTTCCGATTTATTGATTTTGCATTGTGAGGTCAAACCGACAAGAAAAAGGAATAAAATTCGCTCTTCAGAACTCATTCATGCATGATACTGACGAACACTACTCTGATGAAAGGAAAAGTCATGATACGTGGATGGAATATGTACAAAAAACTAGACGGCTTGACATATTCACACCTATGATGTGGTAACTAAGCAGAAGGCACTTCAACAAATTAGAAGCACTGCAAGCTAGACACCATATGGAAGGTGCAATCAATATCACTCCGCCAATTTAAAACTGTCTCGTCATAGGTGGCGTTCATCAAACTAGAAGCACTACATGCTAGAAATCATATTCAAGATGCAAACCAATATCACACTGCCAACTTAAAGGTGTCCCATCATATGTGACTGACGTAGGATACACAAGAAGAGTAGTTTCATGTAAGAACATGGTGTGATAGACAGATATAGTATGTACCAAAAACAGGAAAGCGTGTCATATTCACACGTATCATGTGTAAGCTAAGCAGATGTAGTTTACACTAATTAGGAGCAATACAAGCTAGACACCATATGCAACACCTTGGATGGTGGAGTAGGGGAGCGGAGACTTGGAACTTGTAATGCACTAGCAGTACAAGGAGAATCCGTACTGATGCTCCATTTACGTTGCTGCAGAGGACCACCATCATCGCCTTTCTTACTCCTTTCCTTCCTCTTTTTTGATTTTGCCTTGTCAAGTCAAACCCACAAGAAAAAGGAATAAAATTTTCTCTTCAGAACTCATTGATGCATGATACTGATGAGCACTACTTTCATGTAAGACAGCCGCATGATGGGAGGATGGAATATGTCTGAAAAACCTGACGGCATGACATATTGACATGTATGATGTATAAAGTGTAAACTAAGCACAAGGTGTTTGAACTAGTTAGAAGCAATTCCCCCCCCCCCCCCCCCCCCCCCCCCCCCCCCCCCCCCCCCCCCCCCCCCCCCCCCCCCCCCCCCCCCCCCCCCCCCCCCCCCCCCCCCCCCCCCCCCCCCCCCCCCCCCCCCCCCCCCCCCCCCCCCCCCCCCCCCCCCCCCCCCCCCCCCCCCCCCCCCCCCCCCCCCCCCCCCCCCCCCCCCCCCCCCCCCCCCCCCCCCCCCCCCCCCCCCCCCCCCCCCCCCCCCCCCCCCCCCCCCCCCCCCCCCCCCCCCCCCCCCCCCCCCCCCCCCCCCCCCCCCCCCCCCCCCCCCCCCCCCCCCCCCCCCCCCCCCCCCCCCCCCCCCCCCCCCCCCCCCCCCCCCCCCCCCCCCCCCCCCCCCCCCCCCCCCCCCCCCCCCCCCCCCCCCCCCCCCCCCCCCCCCCCCCCCCCCCCCCCCCCCCCCCCCCCCCCCCCCCCCCCCCCCCCCCCCCCCCCCCCCCCCCCCCCCCCCCCCCCCCCCCCCCCCCCCCCCCCCCCCCCCCCCCCCCCCCCCCCCCCCCCCCCCCCCCCCCCCCCCCCCCCCCCCCCCCCCCCCCCCCCCCCCCCCCCCCCCCCCCCCCCCCCCCCCCCCCCCCCCCCCCCCCCCCCCCCCCCCCCCCCCCCCCCCCCCCCCCCCCCCCCCCCCCCCCCCCCCCCCCCCCCCCCCCCCCCCCCCCCCCCCCCCCCCCCCCCCCCCCCCCCCCCCCCCCCCCCCCCCCCCCCCCCCCCCCCCCCCCCCCCCCCCCCCCCCCCCCCCCCCCCCCCCCCCCCCCCCCCCCCCCCCCCCCCCCCCCCCCCCCCCCCCCCCCCCCCCCCCCCCCCCCCCCCCCCCCCCCCCCCCCCCCCCCCCCCCCCCCCCCCCCCCCCCCCCCCCCCCCCCCCCCCCCCCCCCCCCCCCCCCCCCCCCCCCCCCCCCCCCCCCCCCCCCCCCCCCCCCCCCCCCCCCCCCCCCCCCCCCCCCCCCCCCCCCCCCCCCCCCCCCCCCCCCCCCCCCCCCCCCCCCCCCCCCCCCCCCCCCCCCCCCCCCCCCCCCCCCCCCCCCCCCCCCCCCCCCCCCCCCCCCCCCCCCCCCCCCCCCCCCCCCCCCCCCCCCCCCCCCCCCCCCCCCCCCCCCCCCCCCCCCCCCCCCCCCCCCCCCCCCCCCCCCCCCCCCCCCCCCCCCCCCCCCCCCCCCCCCCCCCCCCCCCCCCCCCCCCCCCCCCCCCCCCCCCCCCCCCCCCCCCCCCCCCCCCCCCCCCCCCCCCCCCCCCCCCCCCCCCCCCCCCCCCCCCCCCCCCCCCCCCCCCCCCCCCCCCCCCCCCCCCCCCCCCCCCCCCCCCCCCCCCCCCCCCCCCCCCCCCCCCCCCCCCCCCCCCCCCCCCCCCCCCCCCCCCCCCCCCCCCCCCCCCCCCCCCCCCCCCCCCCCCCCCCCCCCCCCCCCCCCCCCCCCCCCCCCCCCCCCCCCCCCCCCCCCCCCCCCCCCCCCCCCCCCCCCCCCCCCCCCCCCCCCCCCCCCCCCCCCCCCCCCCCCCCCCCCCCCCCCCCCCCCCCCCCCCCCCCCCCCCCCCCCCCCCCCCCCCCCCCCCCCCCCCCCCCCCCCCCCCCCCCCCCCCCCCCCCCCCCCCCCCCCCCCCCCCCCCCCCCCCCCCCCCCCCCCCCCCCCCCCCCCCCCCCCCCCCCCCCCCCCCCCCCCCCCCCCCCCCCCCCCCCCCCCCCCCCCCCCCCCCCCCCCCCCCCCCCCCCCCCCCCCCCCCCCCCCCCCCCCCCCCCCCCCCCCCCCCCCCCCCCCCCCCCCCCCCCCCCCCCCCCCCCCCCCCCCCCCCCCCCCCCCCCCCCCCCCCCCCCCCCCCCCCCCCCCCCCCCCCCCCCCCCCCCCCCCCCCCCCCCCCCCCCCCCCCCCCCCCCCCCCCCCCCCCCCCCCCCCCCCCCCCCCCCCCCCCCCCCCCCCCCCCCCCCCCCCCCCCCCCCCCCCCCCCCCCCCCCCCCCCCCCCCCCCCCCCCCCCCCCCCCCCCCCCCCCCCCCCCCCCCCCCCCCCCCCCCCCCCCCCCCCCCCCCCCCCCCCCCCCCCCCCCCCCCCCCCCCCCCCCCCCCCCCCCCCCCCCCCCCCCCCCCCCCCCCCCCCCCCCCCCCCCCCCCCCCCCCCCCCCCCCCCCCCCCCCCCCCCCCCCCCCCCCCCCCCCCCCCCCCCCCCCCCCCCCCCCCCCCCCCCCCCCCCCCCCCCCCCCCCCCCCCCCCCCCCCCCCCCCCCCCCCCCCCCCCCCCCCCCCCCCCCCCCCCCCCCCCCCCCCCCCCCCCCCCCCCCCCCCCCCCCCCCCCCCCCCCCCCCCCCCCCCCCCCCCCCCCCCCCCCCCCCCCCCCCCCCCCCCCCCCCCCCCCCCCCCCCCCCCCCCCCCCCCCCCCCCCCCCCCCCCCCCCCCCCCCCCCCCCCCCCCCCCCCCCCCCCCCCCCCCCCCCCCCCCCCCCCCCCCCCCCCCCCCCCCCCCCCCCCCCCCCCCCCCCCCCCCCCCCCCCCCCCCCCCCCCCCCCCCCCCCCCCCCCCCCCCCCCCCCCCCCCCCCCCCCCCCCCCCCCCCCCCCCCCCCCCCCCCCCCCCCCCCCCCCCCCCCCCCCCCCCCCCCCCCCCCCCCCCCCCCCCCCCCCCCCCCCCCCCCCCCCCCCCCCCCCCCCCCCCTTGTGGTTCGCTGGAAATGAGAAGTTGTGGAGGACGGTGGAGCCTTGGACGAACCCATGGCCAAGTTGTTGAGTGTGGTGCGGTGGCCATCTGTCGGCGGCGGGGAACCAGATCCAAGGCGGCGAACGACGGCGTAGCGGGAACAGCTCTGGTGCTATGGATGGTTGCGACAGTGGAGCGGCAGTGGTGAGGCACAGGACGGCATGGTCGAAGTGGTTCTGGTACGGCGCACGTCGGCGTGGGCGTTGTGGAGGCAGCTCTGCCTCGGCTTCAGCTGCTAAGTCCTTGAGGGCGTTGCGGTTGCGGTTGCGTTGGACGATGACGTCGGGGTACTGGCTCCGGCGTGATGGAGGAGGGCGGCGGTGGATTGGGCACGATGGGGTGGAGGACGGAGGAGGCTGGGGTTTCGCGGCTGGTGGAGAGGGTGTTTTGGCGCCCACGGAGTATGAATGGGGAAACGGAGGGAGGTGGAACTAAGGGTGAACAATGTTTCGGTTTGGGACGCGCTTGTTTGAAATTTGGGGAAAGTTACAAACTTTGCCCCCATCTAAAATTTCAGACATATTGCAGGATGGGGGTAGGACAGTAATCTTAGGTGTCCCAAATGGTGGGCGGGATAGATTTCGGCCGAGCGCATGGGTGTTTACGTGCCCACGGCGTATGAATGCTTCTAGGAGGCGGTTGAGACTGGCATGTTGGTGAAGTTACAAATCTACCCCGGTTTAGACCTTTGGACATCGGGCCGATAGGCTACACGTGCCAGAGTCAGGATAGTAATTTCCTACCACCAAACATTAGTCTCGCGCGGTTTCGGGTGACCAGAGGCTTATTTGGCGCTTTGTTCAATATTTGGGAGCAGAAGCATTAACATTTTCGGTTCTCTTGAATTGAACTTTCAGGATTTGTCAAACTTCACAAATCTTTACTCTTGAAAGTCCTAAAACTACGATTATTTTTGAATGGATGGGTTACATTTGAATATACATTGTACACAAGTATATATTAAAAAATATGCAACTTACCTCAGTTCATGCATGGTTCCAGATAGGGGGGGGGGGGGGGGGGGGGGGGGGGGGGGGGGGGGGGGGGGGGGGGGGGGGGGGGGGGGGGGGGGGGGGGGGGGGGGGGGGGGGGGGGGGGGGGGGGGGGGGGGGGGGGGGGGGGGGGGGGGGGGGGGGGGGGGGGGGGGGGGGGGGGGGGGGGGGGGGGGGGGGGGGGGGGGGGGGGGGGGGGGGGGGGGGGGGGGGGGGGGGGGGGGGGGGGGGGGGGGGGGGGGGGGGGGGGGGGGGGGGGGGGGGGGGGGGGGGGGGGGGGGGGGGGGGGGGGGGGGGGGGGGGGGGGGGGGGGGGGGGGGGGGGGGGGGGGGGGGGGGGGGGGGGGGGGGGGGGGGGGGGGGGGGGGGGGGGGGGGGGGGGGGGGGGGGGGGGGGGGGGGACATGCTAGAATTCAATAGAGTATGGGTGTCTGATAGACCGATTTTCGTCCACACACAATTTGCAAAATTCATGATCTCATCCAAAAATAATAATGCCATTTATATTTTAATTTAATGCGTAGAACCGCCTTTTACACGTAGATGCACTATGCCTCGGCCCGTTCTCACAAACACGCTATATATCTCTCTATCTACCGCATAAGTGCACACACTTTATATGCATCGGCATTTCTCTTTCACACATGCTCACAATCTCTCTCGGGGTGTCGGGGAGTCTCACGCACATGCTCTCTCTGTATCTCTCTCTTTCTGACTACTATGTACCACTCTTTTCACTAATCTCAGTTGGAAAACACTATTTCTCTCACATGCATATATACACATGCACGGTCTCTACTAGCGGGGGGGGGGGGGGGGGGGGGGGGGGGGGGGGGGGGGGGGGGGGGGGGGGGGGGGGGGGGGCCCCCCCCAGACACACCTCTCTCTTAGTAGTTGGCAGATATGATTCCATCATATCATTCGGTAGGATATCCCTGACTGTTAGGCTGGGTGGTAATACGAGGCAAAGTTTTACCCTAGTTCGGACCCTTGCAGTTGAGGAAAAAGCCTACTCCTGGTACTGTATATTAGTGATAGGGGTGTGTACAAAGTACACGTGAATACCAGGCATTGTGCGTGTGTGTATACTATCGACGAACTAGCCCCCAAACTTCTATAACATACTGGGGGCCTAGGGTTACAAATCATATATAGTCGGCTTATGGGGGGGGGGGGGGGGGGGGGGGGGGGGGGGGGGGGGGGGGGGGGGGGGGGGGGGGGGGGGGGGGGGGGGGGGGGGGGGGGGGGGGGGGGGGGGGGGGGGGGGGGGGGGGGGGGGGGGGGGGGGGGGGGGGGGGGGGGGGGGGGGGGGGGGGGGGGGGGGGGGGGGGGGGGGGGGGGGGGGGGGGGGGGGGGGGGGGGGGGGGGGGGGGGGGGGGGGGGGGGGGGGGGGGGGGGGGGGGGGGGGGGGGGGGGGGGGGGGGGGGGGGGGGGGGGGGGGGGGGGGGGGGGGGGGGGGGGGGGGGGGGGGGGGGGGGGGGGGGGGGGGGGGGGGGGGGGGGGGGGGGGGGGGGGGGGGGGGGGGGGGGGGGGGGGGGGGGGGGGGGGGGGGGGGGGGGGGGGGGGGGGGGGGGGGGGGGGGGGGGGGGGGGGGGGGGGGGGGGGGGGGGGGGGGGGGGGGGGGGGGGGGGGGGGGGGGGGGGGGGGGGGGGGGGGGGGGGGGGGGGGGGGGGGGGGGGGGGGGGGGGGGGGGGGGGGGGGGGGGGGGGGGGGGGGGGGGGGGGGGGGGGGGGGGGGGGGGGGGGGGGGGGGGGGGGGGGGGGGGGGGGGGGGGGGGGGGGGGGGGGGGGGGGGGGGGGGGGGGGGGGGGGGGGGGGGGGGGGGGGGGGGGGGGGGGGGGGGGGGGGGGGGGGGGGGGGGGGGGGGGGGGGGGGGGGGGGGGGGGGGGGGGGGGGGGGGGGGGGGGGGGGGGGGGGGGGGGGGGGGGGGGGGGGGGGGGGGGGGGGGGGGGGGGGGGGGGGGGGGGGGGGGGGGGGGGGGGGGGGGGGGGGGGGGGGGGGGGGGGGGGGGGGGGGGGGGGGGGGGGGGGGGGGGGGGATTTCTCTTGACACTACGTTCTTTTGGCATTTTGGCATGAAAGCTTGTTGACTTGGGGGACTATGAACAGAGATGAAAGAGGGGAAACGTTGGAGAATGGTCAGGTATGTTGCTTGCCAAGTTTAGCTTCAGAATTTCAGTGTTTTGACACATTGGTGTGCAGAATAAACTAAGGGAAAAGATTAGAGTCAGCCGGCCGATGACGCGTACACTTCCGCCGCATGCGCAGCCATCAGATACGAGATTGATCAGCCGATGCACAACCGGCCAGGAATTCCACCACTGGACGCGTGCCTCCGCCGCTTACAGTTTTTCTGTAACATTATCTTTGTTGCATAAGTACTTCCACAACAACACCCATGTTGCAAAAAAGTTAAGACAAAAAAATCTGCAACATTGTCTGTGTTGCAGAAGTCCTTTCGCAACAACACCATGTTGACAAAAAGTTAAGAAAAAAAAATCTGCAACAGCACATGTGTTGCAAAAGTCAGAGGCCGGCCGCTGGATGGCACCAATTAAACGGATGCGGAGGCGATCCGCCGACCGACGCGTGGCGTCGCCCATAAACTAAACATTTACTTGTCAAGAGCATCTTGATTGCATAGAGTGATCGGGGGCATCAATGGTGATAACTTGATATTATCCAGTTTCATGTATGATTGTTTCACGCCATGTAAAGTTTTCTTATAGTATGTCGCAAGGCGCACGCCATGTAAAGTTTTCTTATACGTTGCAAGGCGCAAAGCAACCTTTTCTCTACTACATGCTGGCAGCTACTTGAAATATACTCCCTCTGTAAACTAATATAAGAGCATTTAGAAAATTACTTTAGTGATCTAAATGCTCTTATATTAGTTTACGGAGGGAGTACTCATTAATTATAATATATCAGTATATTATTATACATTTTTTGTTGATTTTATTTAAATAACCTCGTTTTAACTGGGATGAATGATAAAATATCTTCATTTCATATACTCCCTCCGTTTTTATTTACTCTGCATATTAGATTTGACCGAAGTCAAACTTCATAAAGTTTGACCAAGTTTATAAAAATTGAGCATTTACAATAGCAAATCTATATGATATGAAAGTGCATTCAATAATGAATCTAACGGTATTTATTTGTTATTGTATATGTTAATATTTTTGTCCATAAACTTTGTGAAAATTACAAAGTTTGACTTTGACCAAAACTAATATGCAGAGTAAATAAAAACGGAGGGAGTACATGCATTGCCCATGCAACATTATAATTCAGAGCAAAAGGCAGAAGAGTGCCCGAGCCTCTGGATGGGGAGAACCTTACAATCAGTGTCGCATCTCTGAAAACCATGACTCTACGAACTGGTCAAAGCATAAATAGTGATAGTATATATGACATAAATCCAACTGATCCATACATATCTATCTGCACTCCCAACTACCGGTATGAAATCTGCACCTCAAGTATACCCTCGTCTGCAGTTCTGATATACTTTTTACTGTCATCACGATAAAAGGTAATATCCCCTTGGAAGGAGAAACCACGACCCTCATCACCATGATCACGATTGGTTGTAACAAAAAGCTTCAACTTGATAATCAGGAGCGGCTCCAAGTATATAGGAACAGCTGTCCAGTTCCGTGACAGTGGAAGTTCGCCATCAATAACCTCAATCTGGCTTTCTTTTCCACAGGAAAAGAGCGTGACACTCTCACAGCCGTAGAGTTCGTGGTGTGCTGTGATTTCACCATAGACGTAGTAGATGGTGCCACTGCTGCTAGTGGCACTGCCAGATGGGAGATCAAGTTTGACGTACACATTGGCCTGTATAGCGTTGTGCAGCGGTATGAAAGTCAATTCTATTTGGCGGCTGCGTGTAGTATGGATAGTGTGGGTTATGATATCGTTGCAATGGAATGGGTCCAATCTGAAAGAGAAAAATCCATAGTCATGATCTAGGCATTCGATTTCAATCGAGAAGCCGTCCTCAAGGGCAAAGTCTTCCGAGTGGAGTATCAAATTACCCTGCACGATATATGGCCAATGAGAATAAAACCGATTCAAAAGGATATACGGAAAACAGATGAAAAAAAAACACTAGAAGACTATATATTTTGTCAAGTCAACGTTGCATAGTTTGTGTATGTTCGTAGGAAAAACCATCAAAACTACTGTAGGATTTTATTTTATTTTGAAAAGGGAAAACTACTGTAGGATAC
>JAAAWM010009135.1:0-19849 GCA_036873465.1 Thinopyrum obtusiflorum
TTCGGGAATACCAGAGGACGCCGATATCGAAAACGCTTCTATATTCTTTGTGGTGAGAGTAGTTTGACGACACCCAGTACTGGGGAGGGCGATCCAATTAATTGCCACAACTAGTATATCGGATGTTTTTTGAAGGTTTGAGGTACATGATTTCCGAGGTTTTCTTGGTTTTGTGTCGACGGATGGATACAGTTGGAGTGTAGGATTTGTTAGTTGTGTGAGATATTTGTGCCTCCCTGTATCCCCAACACCAGATTGCATAACCAAAGAATTTCGGGAGTTCATAGGTGGGAATTCAAGTAGTTACCTAGGATATCTTTCCGACAGATGCATGATATGAGATTGGGATTCGACGTCTAGTGGTCCACCTGTCCACGGTCGTTTTTACAGTGGTCTCGTTGTGTCTTAAAGAGTCCTTAGCTATGCTGACTCGGGGACACTTCGTTTGTCATGTACATTGCCTTGTACATGATGGTGCTGTATGATCGAGCCCGTGTGGGCCCCACCATGAAAATTTCGGACGGAATTTACCAATGACCACATGTTGGACTCCAAGAACATCAGAGAGGCCATCTTCAAGCTTCATGAGAAAATCGAGCATCTCCAAGCCCAGATGTAACACCCACGATGTGGCTATATCTCCCACGTGTCGAGGCACGACTTAGAGGCATAACCGCATGGTGGTTTTGTTGCAAGAAGGGTCATCTTCACACAATCCCAAGTAATGAACAAGAAAGGGATAAAGAGTTGGCTTACAATCGCCACTTCACACAATACTTAAATAAATTATACATCATTCAGAGTACACACATAGACCAACTACGGTCAAAAACCAAATGAAAAGGAAGATAACCCCAAATGCTAGATCCCCGATCGTCCCAACTGGGCTCCACTACTGGGGGGGGGGGGGGGGGGGGGGGGGGGGGGGGGGGGGGGGGGGGGGGGGGGGGGGGGGGGGGGGGGGGGGGGGGGGGGGGGGGGGGGGGGGGGGGGGGGGGGGGGGGGGGGGGGGGGGGGGGGGGGGGGGGGGGGGGGGGGGGGGGGGGGGGGGGGGGGGGGGGGGGGGGGGGGGGGGGGGGGGGGGGGGGGGGGGGGGGGGGGGGGGGGGGGGGGGGGGGGGGGGGGGGGGGGGGGGGGGGGGGGGGGGGGGGGGGGGGGGGGGGGGGGGGGGGGGGGGGAAATATGGTGGCTAACATACGCAAATAAGAGTAAGATGAGAAGCTATGCAATGGTTGAAAAGCTAAAAGTGATCAAGAAGTGATCCTGAAACTACTTACGTTCAAACATAACCCAAGATCATGTTCACTTCCCGGACTCCGCCGAAAGGAGACCATCACGGCTACACATGTGGTTGATTCATTTTAATTAAGTCAAGTGTCAAGTTCTCTATAATCAGATATTAACAAATTCCCATCTGCCACATAACCACGGGCATGGCTCTCGAATGTTCATACCCTGCAGAGGTGTCCCAACTTAGCCCATCACAAGCTCTCACGATCAACGAAGGATATTCCTTCTCCCGGAACAACCCGATTAGACTTGGAATCCCGGTTACAAGACATTTAGACAATGGTAAAACAAGACCAGCAAGACCACTCGAATGTGCCGACAAATCCCGATAGGAGCTGCACATATCTCGTTCTCAAGGCACACCGGATGAACACTACGTACGACAACCGAAGATACCCCAAGTTGCCTAGGGGCGGCACCGCCAGTGGCTCTAGATTGGACCAACACTCAGAGGAGCACTGGTTTGGGGGGTTAAAATAAGGATGACCCTCGAGAGGGCGATTCCCAAGGGAAAAGGTATAGGTGGCAAATGTTAAAACCAAGGTCCCCCCCCCCCCCCCCCCCCCCCCCCCCCCCCCCCCCCCCCCCCCCCCCCCCCCCCCCCCCCCCCCCCCCCCCCCCCCCCCCCCCCCCCCCCCCCCCCCCCCCCCCCCCCCCCCCCCCCCCCCCCCCCCCCCCCCCCCCCCCCCCCCCCCCCCCCCCCCCCCCCCCCCCCCCCCCCCCCCCCCCCCCCCCCCCCCCCCCCCCCCCCCCCCCCCCCCCCCCCCCCCCCCCCCCCCCCCCCCCCCCCCCCCCCCCCCCCCCCCCCCCCCCCCCCCCCCCCCCCCCCCCCCCCCCCCCCCCCCCCCCCCCCCCCCCAGCCAAAAAAAGGTTTGCTAGGAAGGTGGGTTAGAGGCTTGACATGGCAATATGGGAGGCATGATAAACAAGTGGTAGGTAGCGCGACATAACGATAGAGCGAACAACTAGCAAACAAAGATAGAACTGATATCGAGGGTATGGTCATCTTTCTGAAATCCCACGAAGAATAAGAACGAGTCCATGAAGAAGACAAATAGACATAGTCGAACGAATCCTCACAACTCCGGAACGCAACCGAAGCTAACGAGAGAAGCAAGCCAGAAAGAAGCAAGCAACATGGTAAACACACAAGCATAAACATGGCATGGTGCACAACCAAGGATGATGCATGTACGGTTTACATATGCATGGCATGGCAAAGTGCACAAACAAAACTACAAGTTAAGTGGAGCTCAATATACAACGAGATGCATATTGACAAAACACCACATTCCATTATTTAGTTGCTCTCCTTTAAGCTACTCAACAAGTTTAAATGTTCTTAACATGGCAAGAGGTGAGGCACAAGTAAACTAACTATTTAGGCAAGTTTAAATGAGGCCGGAAACTTCAAACAATAATTCCAGAAAATCCCCACATGACATTAGTAATTTAAGCAAACAACAATTTCAAACATTTTAAATGTTGTTATCATGATGCAGATGACATATGCAAGTGACCCCCCCCCCCCCCCCCCCCCCCCCCCCCCCCCCCCCCCCCCCCCCCCCCCCCCCCCCCCCCCCCCCCCCCCCCCCCCCCCCCCCCCCCCCCCCCCCCCCCCCCCCCCCCCCCCCCCCCCCCCCCCCCCCCCCCCCCCCCCCCCCCCCCCCCCCCCCCCCCCCCCCCCCCCCCCCCCCCCCCCCCCCCCCCCCCCCCCCCCCCCCCCCCCCCCCCCCCCCCCCCCCCCCCCCCCCCCCCCCCCCCCCCCCCCCCCCCCCCCCCCCCCCCCCCCCCCCCCCCCCCCCCCCCCCCCCCCCCCCCCCCCCCCCCCCCCCCCCCCCCCCCCCCCCCCCCCCCCCCCCCCCCCCCCCCCCCCCCCCCCCCCCCCCCCCCCCCCCCCCCCCCCCCCCCCCCCCCCCCCCCCCCCCCCCCCCCCCCCCCCCCCCCCCCCCCCCCCCCCCCCCCCCCCCCCCCCCCCCCCCCCCCCCCCCCCCCCCCCCCCCCCCCCCCCCCCCCCCCCCCCCCCCCCCCCCCCCCCCCCCCCCCCCCCCCCCCCCCCCCCCCCCCCCCCCCCCCCCCCCCCCCCCCCCCCCCCCCCCCCCCCCCCCCCCCCCCCCCCCCCCCCCCCCCCCCCCCCCCCCCCCCCCCCCCCCCCCCCCCCCCCCCCCCCCCCCCCCCCCCCCCCCCCCCCCCCCCCCCCCCCCCCCCCCCCCCCCCCCCCCCCCCCCCCCCCCCCCCCCCCCCCCCCCCCCCCCCCCCCCCCCCCCCCCCCCCCCCCCCCCCCCCCCCCCCCCCCCCCCCCCCCCCCCCCCCCCCCCCCCCCCCCCCCCCCCCCCCCCCCCCCCCCCCCCCCCCCCCCCCCCCCCCCCCCCCCCCCCCCCCCCCCCCCCCCCCCCCCCCCCCCCCCCCCCCCCCCCCCCCCCCCCCCCCCCCCCCCCCCCCCCCCCCCCCCCCCCCCCCCCCCCCCCCCCCCCCCCCCCCCCCCCCCCCCCCCCCCCCCCCCCCCCCCCCCCCCCCCCCCCCCCCCCCCCCCCCCCCCCCCCCCCCCCCCCCCCCCCCCCCCCCCCCCCCCCCCCCCCCCCCCCCCCCCCCCCCCCCCCCCCCCCCCCCCCCCCCCCCCCCCCCCCCCCCCCCCCCCCCCCCCCCCCCCCCCCCCCCCCCCCCCCCCCCCCCCCCCCCCCCCCCCCCCCCCCCCCCCCCCCCCCCCCCCCCCCCCCCCCCCCCCCCCCCCCCCCCCCCCCCCCCCCCCCCCCCCCCCCCCCCCCCCCCCCCCCCCCCCCCCCCCCCCCCCCCCCCCCCCCCCCCCCCCCCCCCCCCCCCCCCCCCCCCCCCCCCCCCCCCCCCCCCCCCCCCCCCCCCCCCCCCCCCCCCCCCCCCCCCCCCCCCCCCCCCCCCCCCCCCCCCCCCCCCCCCCCCCCCCCCCCCCCCCCCCCCCCCCCCCCCCCCCCCCCCCCCCCCCCCCCCCCCCCCCCCCCCCCCCCCCCCCCCCCCCCCCCCCCCCCCCCCCCCCCCCCCCCCCCCCCCCCCCCCCCCCCCCCCCCCCCCCCCCCCCCCCCCCCCCCCCCCCCCCCCCCCCCCCCCCCCCCCCCCCCCCCCCCCCCCCCCCCCCCCCCCCCCCCCCCCCCCCCCCCCCCCCCCCCCCCCCCCCCCCCCCCCCCCCCCCCCCCCCCCCCCCCCCCCCCCCCCCCCCCCCCCCCCCCCCCCCCCCCCCCCCCCCCCCCCCCCCCCCCCCCCCCCCCCCCCCCCCCCCCCCCCCCCCCCCCCCCCCCCCCCCCCCCCCCCCCCCCCCCCCCCCCCCCCCCCCCCCCCCCCCCCCCCCCCCCCCCCCCCCCCCCCCCCCCCCCCCCCCCCCCCCCCCCCCCCCCCCCCCCCCCCCCCCCCCCCCCCCCCCCCCCCCCCCCCCCCCCCCCCCCCCCCCCCCCCCCCCCCCCCCCCCCCCCCCCCCCCCCCCCCCCCCCCCCCCCCCCCCCCCCCCCCCCCCCCCCCCCCCCCCCCCCCCCCCCCCCCCCCCCCCCCCCCCCCCCCCCCCCCCCCCCCCCCCCCCCCCCCCCCCCCCCCCCCCCCCCCCCCCCCCCCCCCCCCCCCCCCCCCCCCCCCCCCCCCCCCCCCCCCCCCCCCCCCCCCCCCCCCCCCCCCCCCCCCCCCCCCCCCCCCCCCCCCCCCCCCCCCCCCCCCCCCCCCCCCCCCCCCCCCCCCCCCCCCCCCCCCCCCCCCCCCCCCCCCCCCCCCCCCCCCCCCCCCCCCCCCCCCCCCCCCCCCCCCCCCCCCCCCCCCCCCCCCCCCCCCCCCCCCCCCCCCCCCCCCCCCCCCCCCCCCCCCCCCCCCCCCCCCCCCCCCCCCCCCCCCCCCCCCCCCCCCCCCCCCCCCCCCCCCCCCCCCCCCCCCCCCCCCCCCCCCCCCCCCCCCCCCCCCCCCCCCCCCCCCCCCCCCCCCCCCCCCCCCCCCCCCCCCCCCCCCCCCCCCCCCCCCCCCCCCCCCCCCCCCCCCCCCCCCCCCCCCCCCCCCCCCCCCCCCCCCCCCCCCCCCCCCCCCCCCCCCCCCCCCCCCCCCCCCCCCCCCCCCCCCCCCCCCCCCCCCCCCCCCCCCCCCCCCCCCCCCCCCCCCCCCCCCCCCCCCCCCCCCCCCCCCCCCCCCCCCCCCCCCCCCCCCCCCCCCCCCCCCCCCCCCCCCCCCCCCCCCCCCCCCCCCCCCCCCCCCCCCCCCCCCCCCCCCCCCCCCCCCCCCCCCCCCCCCCCCCCCCCCCCCCCCCCCCCCCCCCCCCCCCCCCCCCCCCCCCCCCCCCCCCCCCCCCCCCCCCCCCCCCCCCCCCCCCCCCCCCCCCCCCCCCCCCCCCCCCCCCCCCCCCCCCCCCCCCCCCCCCCCCCCCCCCCCCCCCCCCCCCCCCCCCCCCCCCCCCCCCCCCCCCCCCCCCCCCCCCCCCCCCCCCCCCCCCCCCCCCCCCCCCCCCCCCCCCCCCCCCCCCCCCCCCCCCCCCCCCCCCCCCCCCCCCCCCCCCCCCCCCCCCCCCCCCCCCCCCCCCCCCCCCCCCCCCCCCCCCCCCCCCCCCCCCCCCCCCCCCCCCCCCCCCCCCCCCCCCCCCCCCCCCCCCCCCCCCCCCCCCCCCCCCCCCCCCCCCCCCCCCCCCCCCCCCCCCCCCCCCCCCCCCCCCCCCCCCCCCCCCCCCCCCCCCCCCCCCCCCCCCCCCCCCCCCCCCCCCCCCCCCCCCCCCCCCCCCCCCCCCCCCCCCCCCCCCCCCCCCCCCCCCCCCCCCCCCCCCCCCCCCCCCCCCCCCCCCCCCCCCCCCCCCCCCCCCCCCCCCCCCCCCCCCCCCCCCCCCCCCCCCCCCCCCCCCCCTTCCATACCCCTTTAAGCTTTGCTAGTCTTGATACCCATGGTAATGGGATTGCCGAGTCCTCGTGGCTCACATATTACTACAACAACAGTTGCAGGTACAGGTAAAGCGGTGCTTTGACGAGAGAGTGATGCTTGCTTGTTTGGAGTTCTTCTGCTTGTTCTTCTTCAATCAAGGGGTAGGTTCCGAGTCAGGAGCCTGGGATTAGCAGGGTGGATGCCGTTCTTCTTTTTCGTTTGATTTCATCCGTAGTCGGATCCTGCTCTTGTGTATGATGATTGCTATGTATTGATGAACTATTGTATTCATGTTGTAGCTTGTGGCGATTGTAAGCCTTTATCTTGTATTCTCATCTATTCAGTACATGGTATGTTGTAATGATATCCACCTTGCTATGCGCTCGAAATGTGGTTGTGCCCCAATCATGAGTTCATCACGTGATTGGGATAGAATCGCATCTTGGGCGCTACAAGTTGGTATCAGAGCCTTACCGACCACAGGAGCCCCCTTGATTGATCGAACCGTTGCCGTTGTCGAGTCTAGAAAAAAAACTATTTTGAGTCTAGTTATATCGGAGAGTTGGAATTCTTTTTACTCCTCATCCCCTTCGTCGCTCTGGTGAGGAATCGTGACTAGGTGTTTTTTTTCATTACTCTCCTTTTTCACTCAATTTTTTTTAGGATCGCGCGGGTATTGTGGAATTGGACCGATATCATTGTGACGGGAATTCTGTCTTGGTGCCTCCTGACATTTAGGGGTTGTGGCAGTGTCCCGGGGAGTTGAGCTCCAAGGTGTTTTTGTCACATTGCTTATCGTTTCAGTTCGGGAATACCAGAGGACGCTGACATCGAAAACGCTTCTATGCTCTTTGTGGTGAGAGTAGTTTGGCGCCACCCAGTACTGGGGAGAGCGATCAGATGTATTGCCATAGCTAATATATCGGATGTTTTTCGAAGGTCTGAGGTACACGATTTCTGAGGTTTTCTTGGTTATGTGTTGACGGATGGATACAGTTGGAGCGTAGGATTTGTTAGTTGTGTGAGATATTTGTGCCTCCCTGTATCCCCAACACCAGATTGCATAACCAGAAAGTTTTGGGAGTTTTTAGGTGGGAATTCAAGTAGTTGCCTAGGATATCCTTCCAACAAATGTATGAGGGGTTATGTGTTTGTTTCTGGCTTATTTTGCAAGCCAAATCCTTTGTTTTGTTTTGGCTGTGGTATTCGAGTTGCTTCTATGTCAAGTGTTGATTCCATACCTTTTCTTAAGCGGTGTTCTCATATTTTTATGGGAGTGCTAATCCTTCATGATAATCGAGATTTTCATGCCAATTCTTTTCCAACCGGCGTGCTTCTCTTCAAGTGGATCCGATCATTTCAACATTCACAAGATCAATTCTTCTCAACGGTGTATGTTTCATCCGTCCCAAGTTGCCTTTGTTTTCCCACCGTCCCACCCTTTTCTTCGAGGACTTGGATTTCTTAATCAAGTATCCATTTTGATGTGAAGTCTCTTCATTCTTTTCCTTCAATGTTCTCACCCGGTGATTCTCATGAAGATACTCAGGAGCTACAAGTTCATCATTCTTCGTTATCATTTTCTTCCCCGGTGGACTGAATGCAAGCTTTTAGTGTTGATCATATCCCTTTCCTCCTTTCAAATGCTTTCTCATGCCGGTGCATCTCTTAATCATTCACCTCCCTATGTTTTTCTTCTCTGGAGTGTTGTAGATATCTCAGAAGATTCGTGTTTCAATTCTTAATCCGTTCAAGCTATTTTGAGGTTGTTATCTCATTCAAGCCATTTAATTCAACCGGTGCAATCTCCCCTTTCAATCAATCGTTCAACGGTGTTCTCTTTTGAGTGTGCCCATAACCCACAGGTCTTTTCCCAGGATCCTACCTCACTCTTCTATTTTTTCCAGAGCTATTCTCAAATTCTTTTCAAAGTTTGACGTAAGAATGAATTGTCATCAGTCATATGCCTTCTCCAAGGTTGCTTTCAAATTCTTTTCATCATTGGTTCAACCTTTCTATTCTTCATTCCGGAGTGCCTCAACAATTCAGGGTGTTTCTCGTCGTCATTCTTGGATTTTGAAGACCGAAGAAGAGTTCCTCTTAAATCCTTACCCGTTCTTCCAAAGATGTGTAGTTCAAGCTTGATGCCATCCTCTCATAATTGTATTCGATTGTGAGGATTATTTTCACCCATCTGATGCATTTCAGGAGTTTCTTTCCTTTTCTCGATCATCCGAAGGCCATCATTTCAGAAATCTTGATTCTCAACATTCAGCTCTCGTTCTCCAATTCTTCTTGTGCTTCGTCCAAGTATTCTCTAGTCAGCTCGTGATCTCTTCGTTCTCTTGAATCTTAATTCCCTCAAGTATCTTTGTTCATTTCTAATTCTTACCGGTGATTCATTCTCTTTCTTCATCATTTTCAAATTCTTACAATGGTTTGTTTAAGATTCCTCTTCGATTGGTATCATATTAATTCATTTGTTCTCTCATAATCCTACCGGTGGTTCATTCAAAATTCATCTTCCTTTGTTATCATATTAATTCAGTTGTTCCTTCCAAGACCTACCGGCGATTCGTTGAAGACTTTCCCAAGTTTGAGCTTTATCAATCTTTTTTTTCAATGAGGATAAGTAGTATGCTAAATCTATTGCTTGTCATCAATTTGAATTGGTGAAGGGTACACATAACATAATTCTTATTCTTGTTACATCCAAGTGATTAATCCCTTCCTTCGGAGTTTGTTCATGACGAATAAATTCTCCGTTCTAAATTGTTCATCCTTCTTTTCCGGAGTTCAAAGTTTTCCCATTATATCGTCATGAAGATCCATCTAAATCATTGCAAGGATTCATCTTATTCTTTTCAAGCTTCCTTTCTTTGCGACCATCTTGTTATCTATCCAGAGTTCTTCGAGAGTTTCATCATGGTGGTTCATCAAGGATTTAATTCATTCTCGAAGTGTTCTTCAAGATTCTTGTTGGAGCTCTAGCATTCTTCATCTTGCATTTCGAAGTGCAGTTCTTCTATCTTATCTTTTGAGGTGGTGTTATGTCATTCTTGATAATTTCCCTTCATGTTTCATGATTCACATGTTGTCAAGAATGAGGTATTTTAAATCCATCAATCTCCCCCCCCCCCCCCCCCCCCCCCCCCCCCCCCCCCCCCCCCCCCCCCCCCCCCCCCCCCCCCCCCCCCCCCCCCCCCCCCCCCCCCCCCCCCCCCCCCCCCCCCCCCCCCCCCCCCCCCCCCCCCCCCCCCCCCCCCCCCCCCCCCCCCCCCCCCCCCCCCCCCCCCCCCCCCCCCCCCCCCCCCCCCCCCCCCCCCCCCCCCCCCCCCCCCCCCCCCCCCCCCCCCCCCCCCCCCCCCCCCCCCCCCCCCCCCCCCCCCCCCCCCCCCCCCCCCCCCCCCCCCCCCCCCCCCCCCCCCCCCCCCCCCCCCCCCCCCCCCCCCCCCCCCCCCCCCCCCCCCCCCCCCCCCCCCCCCCCCCCCCCCCCCCCCCCCCCCCCCCCCCCCCCCCCCCCCCCCCCCCCCCCCCCCCCCCCCCCCCCCCCCCCCCCCCCCCCCCCCCCCCCCCCCCCCCCCCCCCCCCCCCCCCCCCCCCCCCCCCCCCCCCCCCCCCCCCCCCCCCCCCCCCCCCCCCCCCCCCCCCCCCCCCCCCCCCCCCCCCCCCCCCCCCCCCCCCCCCCCCCCCCCCCCCCCCCCCCCCCCCCCCCCCCCCCCCCCCCCCCCCCCCCCCCCCCCCCCCCCCCCCCCCCCCCCCCCCCCCCCCCCCCCCCCCCCCCCCCCCCCCCCCCCCCCCCCCCCCCCCCCCCCCCCCCCCCCCCCCCCCCCCCCCCCCCCCCCCCCCCCCCCCCCCCCCCCCCCCCCCCCCCCCCCCCCCCCCCCCCCCCCCCCCCCCCCCCCCCCCCCCCCCCCCCCCCCCCCCCCCCCCCCCCCCCCCCCCCCCCCCCCCCCCCCCCCCCCCCCCCCCCCCCCCCCCCCCCCCCCCCCCCCCCCCCCCCCCCCCCCCCCCCCCCCCCCCCCCCCCCCCCCCCCCCCCCCCCCCCCCCCCCCCCCCCCCCCCCCCCCCCCCCCCCCCCCCCCCCCCCCCCCCCCCCCCCCCCCCCCCCCCCCCCCCCCCCCCCCCCCCCCCCCCCCCCCCCCCCCCCCCCCCCCCCCCCCCCCCCCCCCCCCCCCCCCCCCCCCCCCCCCCCCCCCCCCCCCCCCCCCCCCCCCCCCCCCCCCCCCCCCCCCCCCCCCCCCCCCCCCCCCCCCCCCCCCCCCCCCCCCCCCCCCCCCCCCCCCCCCCCCCCCCCCCCCCCCCCCCCCCCCCCCCCCCCCCCCCCCCCCCCCCCCCCCCCCCCCCCCCCCCCCCCCCCCCCCCCCCCCCCCCCCCCCCCCCCCCCCCCCCCCCCCCCCCCCCCCCCCCCCCCCCCCCCCCCCCCCCCCCCCCCCCCCCCCCCCCCCCCCCCCCCCCCCCCCCCCCCCCCCCCCCCCCCCCCCCCCCCCCCCCCCCCCCCCCCCCCCCCCCCCCCCCCCCCCCCCCCCCCCCCCCCCCCCCCCCCCCCCCCCCCCCCCCCCCCCCCCCCCCCCCCCCCCCCCCCCCCCCCCCCCCCCCCCCCCCCCCCCCCCCCCCCCCCCCCCCCCCCCCCCCCCCCCCCCCCCCCCCCCCCCCCCCCCCCCCCCCCCCCCCCCCCCCCCCCCCCCCCCCCCCCCCCCCCCCCCCCCCCCCCCCCCCCCCCCCCCCCCCCCCCCCCCCCCCCCCCCCCCCCCCCCCCCCCCCCCCCCCCCCCCCCCCCCCCCCCCCCCCCCCCCCCCCCCCCCCCCCCCCCCCCCCCCCCCCCCCCCCCCCCCCCCCCCCCCCCCCCCCCCCCCCCCCCCCCCCCCCCCCCCCCCCCCCCCCCCCCCCCCCCCCCCCCCCCCCCCCCCCCCCCCCCCCCCCCCCCCCCCCCCCCCCCCCCCCCCCCCCCCCCCCCCCCCCCCCCCCCCCCCCCCCCCCCCCCCCCCCCCCCCCCCCCCCCCCCCCCCCCCCCCCCCCCCCCCCCCCCCCCCCCCCCCCCCCCCCCCCCCCCCCCCCCCCCCCCCCCCCCCCCCCCCCCCCCCCCCCCCCCCCCCCCCCCCCCCCCCCCCCCCCCCCCCCCCCCCCCCCCCCCCCCCCCCCCCCCCCCCCCCCCCCCCCCCCCCCCCCCCCCCCCCCCCCCCCCCCCCCCCCCCCCCCCCCCCCCCCCCCCCCCCCCCCCCCCCCCCCCCCCCCCCCCCCCCCCCCCCCCCCCCCCCCCCCCCCCCCCCCCCCCCCCCCCCCCCCCCCCCCCCCCCCCCCCCCCCCCCCCCCCCCCCCCCCCCCCCCCCCCCCCCCCCCCCCCCCCCCCCCCCCCCCCCCCCCCCCCCCCCCCCCCCCCCCCCCCCCCCCCCCCCCCCCCCCCCCCCCCCCCCCCCCCCCCCCCCCCCCCCCCCCCCCCCCCCCCCCCCCCCCCCCCCCCCCCCCCCCCCCCCCCCCCCCCCCCCCCCCCCCCCCCCCCCCCCCCCCCCCCCCCCCCCCCCCCCCCCCCCCCCCCCCCCATGTTGTTTGCTTGCTCTAAACATGGCGTCCTGATGTTATTCCTGGCATGTTAGTATTTTCACTAAGTCTGTGAAGCTGATATCTTTTTCACTTTTGCCATGCTTGTTTGAACTTTCTCTTTTGTGATTTAGCCGTAGCTCAGTGTTCATGTTTTGTCAAGCATCTTGTGTTGATCACTGCCATATGATTTGTTGCTATGTTGGAGTGCAGTAGCTTAGCTTCTCGTTGCATTCTAGATGGCATCATGCTGTTAACGGCAGAATTGTGTCATTCTTGTTTTGCTTGCCATTTGCAAACCGTGCCTCCATTTCCGGTGATCTTTATATCAATTTCGACTGAAATCATCTCATCTTTCCAGCGGCACACTTGGTTTGCCAAGTTGATGCCTTGATCAATTTTTCCCTTCCGGAGAACGCATATGCATTGCATATCATGCCATGTTTGCATCATGTTGCTTGTGCATTGCACCGTGATTGATTGTTGGTCCTTTGCTTGTGTTCTTGCCTTGGGTAGAGCCGGGAGACGAGTACATAATCGAGGAACCTATTGAGTATGCTAACGAGGATCAAGCTTTCGTCAACTCGGAGAACTTTGTAGGCAAGATGACCATACCCTCGAAATCACTTCTATCTTTGCTTGCTAGTTGTTCTTTCTATTGCTATGCCGCGCTACCTACCACTTGATTTATCATGCCTCCCATATTGACATGTCAAGCCTCTAACCCACCTTTCCTAGCAAACCGTTGTTTGGCTATGTTACCGCTTTTGCTCAGCCCCTCTTATAGTGTTGTTAGTTGCAGGTGAAGATGAAGTTTGTTCCATGTTGGAACATGGATATGTTGGGCAGATTGTTTACATGTTAATCAATTTTGTCATGGTTGTTGTTAGTGATCCATGCATGCTATGATCTTTATCTTTCCATGGTTATCTTCATGAACATGTCATCTTGCTGATGCTATGCTTGTTTTGTCATACAAGTCTTTGTGACGAGTGATTTGAGCTTGTAAAGATGCCTTCATAATTCTATTTATGCCATGCTCAGTTTTCTGCAAAGTCTGAAACTGTTAATAAAACTTGCTATGTTTACATGGGTTCCATCATATCTTCTGTGCCTTTTTGGCTCATGATCAGTAAGGGACTTTTGTTCTATGCATTTAGTAGATTCATGACATGCCTTTGTTTTCTATGATATGTTCCTGTACCATGTTGTTTGCTTGCTCTAAACATGGCGTCCTGATGTTATTCCTGGCATGTTAGTATTTTCACTAAGTCTGTGAAGCTGATATCTTTTTCCCCCCCCCCCCCCCCCCCCCCCCCCCCCCCCCCCCCCCCCCCCCCCCCCCCCCCCCCCCCCCCCCCCCCCCCCCCCCCCCCCCCCCCCCCCCCCCCCCCCCCCCCCCCCCCCCCCCCCCCCCCCCCCCCCCCCCCCCCCCCCCCCCCCCCCCCCCCCCCCCCCCCCCCCCCCCCCCCCCCCCCCCCCCCCCCCCCCCCCCCCCCCCCCCCCCCCCCCCCCCCCCCCCCCCCCCCCCCCCCCCCCCCCCCCCCCCCCCCCCCCCCCCCCCCCCCCCCCCCCCCCCCCCCCCCCCCCCCCCCCCCCCCCCCCCCCCCCCCCCCCCCCCCCCCCCCCCCCCCCCCCCCCCCCCCCCCCCCCCCCCCCCCCCCCCCCCCCCCCCCCCCCCCCCCCCCCCCCCCCCCCCCCCCCCCCCCCCCCCCCCCCCCCCCCCCCCCCCCCCCCCCCCCCCCCCCCCCCCCCCCCCCCCCCCCCCCCCCCCCCCCCCCCCCCCCCCCCCCCCCCCCCCCCCCCCCCCCCCCCCCCCCCCCCCCCCCCCCCCCCCCCCCCCCCCCCCCCCCCCCCCCCCCCCCCCCCCCCCCCCCCCCCCCCCCCCCCCCCCCCCCCCCCCCCCCCCCCCCCCCCCCCCCCCCCCCCCCCCCCCCCCCCCCCCCCCCCCCCCCCCCCCCCCCCCCCCCCCCCCCCCCCCCCCCCCCCCCCCCCCCCCCCCCCCCCCCCCCCCCCCCCCCCCCCCCCCCCCCCCCCCCCCCCCCCCCCCCCCCCCCCCCCCCCCCCCCCCCCCCCCCCCCCCCCCCCCCCCCCCCCCCCCCCCCCCCCCCCCCCCCCCCCCCCCCCCCCCCCCCCCCCCCCCCCCCCCCCCCCCCCCCCCCCCCCCCCCCCCCCCCCCCCCCCCCCCCCCCCCCCCCCCCCCCCCCCCCCCCCCCCCCCCCCCCCCCCCCCCCCCCCCCCCCCCCCCCCCCCCCCCCCCCCCCCCCCCCCCCCCCCCCCCCCCCCCCCCCCCCCCCCCCCCCCCCCCCCCCCCCCCCCCCCCCCCCCCCCCCCCCCCCCCCCCCCCCCCCCCCCCCCCCCCCCCCCCCCCCCCCCCCCCCCCCCCCCCCCCCCCCCCCCCCCCCCCCCCCCCCCCCCCCCCCCCCCCCCCCCCCCCCCCCCCCCCCCCCCCCCCCCCCCCCCCCCCCCCCCCCCCCCCCCCCCCCCCCCCCCCCCCCCCCCCCCCCCCCCCCCCCCCCCCCCCCCCCCCCCCCCCCCCCCCCCCCCCCCCCCCCCCCCCCCCCCCCCCCCCCCCCCCCCCCCCCCCCCCCCCCCCCCCCCCCCCCCCCCCCCCCCCCCCCCCCCCCCCCCCCCCCCCCCCCCCCCCCCCCCCCCCCCCCCCCCCCCCCCCCCCCCCCCCCCCCCCCCCCCCCCCCCCCCCCCCCCCCCCCCCCCCCCCCCCCCCCCCCCCCCCCCCCCCCCCCCCCCCCCCCCCCCCCCCCCCCCCCCCCCCCCCCCCCCCCCCCCCCCCCCCCCCCCCCCCCCCCCCCCCCCCCCCCCCCCCCCCCCCCCCCCCCCCCCCCCCCCCCCCCCCCCCCCCCCCCCCCCCCCCCCCCCCCCCCCCCCCCCCCCCCCCCCCCCCCCCCCCCCCCCCCCCCCCCCCCCCCCCCCCCCCCCCCCCCCCCCCCCCCCCCCCCCCCCCCCCCCCCCCCCCCCAGGACTCAGCAATGTCACACCTGCGAGATCAAGACTATTTAAGCTTATGGGTAGGAAAGGGGTAATGGGGTGGAGCTGCAACAAGCGCTAAGCATATGTGGTGGCTAACATACGCAAATAAGAGCGAGAAGAGAAGAAACGCAATGGTCAAGAAGCTAGAAGTGATCAAGAAGTGATCCTAAAACTACTTAGGTTCAAGCATAACACAAGATCGTGTTCACTTCCTAGACTCCGTCGGAAAGAGACCATCACGGCTACACACACGGTTGGTGCATTTCAATTAAGTCAAGTGTCAAGTTCTCTACAACCGAATATTAACAAATTCCCATCTTCCACATAACCGTGAGCACGGCTCCCGAAAGTTTATATCCTGCAGGGGTGTCCCAAGTTAGCCCATCACAAGCTCTCACGATCAACGAAGGGTATTCCTTCTCCCGGGAAGACCCGATCAGTCTCGGAATCCTGGTTACAAGACATTTCGACAATGGTAAAAGAAGACTAGCAAAACCGCCCGATGTGCTGGCAATCCCAATAGGAGTCGCACGTATCTCGTTCTCAGGGAAACACCGGATGAGACTAGCTATGAGTAAAACCAGCCCTCAAGTTTCCCCGAGGTGGCCCCGCAGGCAGCTCGGTTCGGACCAACACTTAGAGAAGCACAGGCCTGGGGGGTTAAAATAAAGATGACCCTTGGGAGTGCGACTCCCAAGGGAAAAGGTATAGGTTGTGGTGAGGAAAATGGTAAAACCAAGGTTGGGCCTTGCTGGAGGAGTTTTATTCAAAGCGAACTGTCAAGGGGTTCCCATAACACCCAACCGCGTAATGAACGCAAAATCAAGGAACATAACACCGGTATGACGGAAACTAGGGCGGCAAGAGTGGAACAAAACACCAGGCATAAGGCCGAGCCTTCCACCCTTTACCAAGTATATAGATGCATTAATTAAAAAAATAGATATTGTGATATCCCAACATATCCATGTTCCAACATGGAACAAACTTCAGCTTCAACTAGGGGCTGAGCAAAAGCGGTAACTTAGCCAAACTACGGTTTGCTAGGAAGGTGGGTTAGAGGCTTGACATGGCAATATGGGAGGCATGATGTAACAAGTGGTAGGTAGCGCGACATAGCGATAGAGCGAACTAACTACCAAGCAAAGATAGAAGTTATTTCGAGGGTATGGTCATCTTGCATGCAATGTTCTCAGAGTTGTCGAAAGCTTGATCATCATTAGCATACTCAACATCTTCCTCGGCCACGTACTTGTCTCCCGGCTCTACCCAAAGCAAGAACACAAGCAATGTTACAACAATCAATCATGGTGCAATGGACAAGCAACATGATGCAATACATGGCATGATATGCAAGATATGATATGCAATGTATATGCGTGCTCCAGAAGGGAAAGAATTATCAATGCATCAACTTGGCAAACCAAGTATGCCGCTGTAAAGATGAGATGATTTCGGTTGAAATCGATATAAAGATCACCGGAAACGGATGCATGGTGTGCAAATGGCAAGCAAAACAAGAATGGTGCAAAACTGTGATTAACAGCGTGATGGCACTTAGAATGCAACAAGGAACTAAGCTACCGCACTCCAGCATAGCAACAAAGCATATGGCAGTGATGTACAAGAGATGCATGACAAAATATGAACACTGAGCTACGGCTAAATCACACTAGAACAGGTTCAAACAGGCATGGCAAAAGTGCACAAGATATCAGCTTCACAGACTTAGTGTTTTCACTATCATGTCAAAAACAACATCAGGAAGCACTATTTAGAGCAAGCATTCATCATGCTACAGGAACATATCATAGAAAACAAAGGCATGGCATGATTCCACTCAAAGCATAAAACAAAGGTCCCTTACTGAACATGTGACAAAAAGGCACAGAAGATATGATGGCACCCATGTAAACCTAGCAAGTTATATTAACAGATTCAGACTTGGAAGAAAAACAGAGCATGGCACAAACAAATTTATGATAGCAACTTTGCAAGCTCATGCCACTCACCACAAAGCATTAAATGACAGCATAAGCATACTAATAGCAAGATGACATGTTCATGAAGCTAACCATGGCAAGAGCAAGTTAATAGGATGCATGGATCACTAGCAACAACCATGGCAATATTGATTAACATGTTAACAATCTACCAGGAACATTTTAAAGGAAAAGTAGAGCAAGAAAATGACATGCTAGAGTACTCCATAATTGCAACCAGGGGCATTAATGGTAGAGCATAACCACATGTTCAAAACATCCTTACTGAACTATCTCAAAATAAGCATGGATCTCATGGTAGCATCAAGTTTACATGGCATCAAAATAACAGCGGGAAAAGGACTTAGCAAAAACCTAAGTCCCTGAAAACAACAACGTCACGGAGCCTAGTTTGCATGCTTGTGCTAGTCACCACATAGATCACAAAAATACAAGACTTGCACCCCTATAAAGATGGCATGATGTAGTTCAAATCACATGTAGACCTCTGATAACCCACAAGTATAGGGGATCGCAATAGTTTTCAATAAGTAAGAGTGTCGAACCCAACGAGGAGCTAAAGGTAGAACAAATATTCCCTCAAGTTCTATCGACCACCGATACAACTCTACGCACGCTTGATGTTCGTTTTACCTAAACAAGTAAGAAACTAGAAGTACATTGTAGGTGTTGTTGGATAGGTTTGCAAGAATATAAAGAGCACGTAAATAAAAGGTATGGGTTGTTTAGATAAAGACACAACTAAATTAGTTTTAGTAGAGAGCTTGTTGTTACGAGAAAGTTATTTGTCCCTAGGCAATCGATAACCCCCCCCCCCCCCCCCCCCCCCCCCCCCCCCCCCCCCCCCCCCCCCCCCCCCCCCCCCCCCCCCCCCCCCCCCCCCCCCCCCCCCCCCCCCCCCCCCCCCCCCCCCCCCCCCCCCCCCCCCCCCCCCCCCCCCCCCCCCCCCCCCCCCCCCCCCCCCCCCCCCCCCCCCCCCCCCCCCCCCCCCCCCCCCCCCCCCCCCCCCCCCCCCCCCCCCCCCCCCCCCCCCCCCCCCCCCCCCCCCCCCCCCCCCCCCCCCCCCCCCCCCCCCCCCCCCCCCCCCCCCCCCCCCCCCCCCCCCCCCCCCCCCCCCCCCCCCCCCCCCCCCCCCCCCCCCCCCCCCCCCCCCCCCCCCCCCCCCCCCCCCCCCCCCCCCCCCCCCCCCCCCCCCCCCCCCCCCCCCCCCCCCCCCCCCCCCCCCCCCCCCCCCCCCCCCCCCCCCCCCCCCCCCCCCCCCCCCCCCCCCCCCCCCCCCCCCCCCTTGGAAGGGTTATTGGGCCGTTTTGGAGGGGTGTTGGGCTGCAACACACACGAGGCCTTTCTGGTTACCCGGTTAACCGTTGGAGTATCAAACGGACTCCAAATGGCACGAAATTTGACAGGCGGTCTACCGGTAGTGTACCAAGGCCACTTGGCAAACTCGGTCCATTCCGAGAATGTTTAACACCCGCTCACGAAAAGAGAAAAAAGGGAACACTGGTGCACGTAGGAGTGTCGGATTGCAAAACGGACAACGGGGAAAATGCTCGGATGCATGAGACGAACACGTATGCAAATCAGATGCCCAATTTGACATGATATGAAATGCATGACATCAACAAAATGCAAAACGAAGACAAACCCAACCATGAAGGGAGATCTCATAACTTAAAGCCGAAAATGGCAGAGTCGGAGTTACAAATATGTCAAGTTACATCCGGGGTGTTACAACACTCCACCACTATGAAAGGATCTCGTCCTAAGATCTAGGACTGAAAGAACTCCGGATATTCGGAATGGAGGTGGTCCTTGCGTTCCCAGTTGGCTTCTCGGTCGGAATGGTGTGACCACTTCACTTTCAGGAATTTGATAGACTTGTTGCGAGTCTTGCGCTCGGTTTCTTCAAGAATAGCAACGGGATGCTCATGACAAGACATGTCTTCTTGGAGGTCAATCTCTTCGAAGTTGATGGTGCGCTCAGAAGTCTTGAAGCACTTGCGAAGGTGTGACATGATACGTCTCCAACGTATCTATAATTTTTGATTGTTCCATGCTATTATATTATCTGTTTTGGATGTTTATGGGATTTATTGTCTACTTTTATATTATGTTTGGGACTAACCTATTAACCCAAAGCCCAGTGCCAGTTTCTGTTTTTTCCTTTTTTAGAGTATCGCAGAAAAGGAAAATCAAACGGAGTCCAATTGACCTGAAACTTCAAGGAACTTATTTTTGGACCAGAAGATGCCCACGGAGTATCGGAGATGGACCAGGAGAGTCCTGAGCTCCCCACGAGGGTGGGGGGCACGCCCCCCTACCTCGTGGACAGCCCGGAGATCCACCTACGTACTTCTTCCTCCCATATATACCCATATTGATGTGGAGCATCCCATGATCATCCCCATGGACCTACCATCGTCGCATCAAGAGCCAAGAGGACCCATGACACGAGCTAGAGCTAGAGCTCTCGAGAACGAGGTGACTTCCTTCCTTAGTGATATCACATATGATCCACTCGAGACATCGCTACTACCTAAGTCTGATATGCTATGCCTGATCAGGTGTCAAGAGGAGCCTCCCGAAGATGCACGTGAAGACGGACAAGCCGCCAAGTCCATCAATGAAGAGAACCATCGGAAGGAGATGGAGACAGCTCCAGGGCCCGGACATCCGGCCCCCAGCCCCGGACATCCGGCCGCTGGAGACATGCCAACACAGTAGCAGACCAGCCACACAAAAACTACAGGGCCCGGACATCGGGCCTCCAAGCTCGGACATCCGGCCTCCCACGAAGCCCCGGACATCCGGCGCCCCAGCCCGGAAATCCAGCCTCGCCTAACCAGAGACTACGAAAGTTTTGCACTTCAGCACGGACATCCGGCCCGAGCCCCGGACATCCGGCGCCTCGGGAAGCCCCAGACATCCGGCGCCTGTCTGTGCACAGTGAACGGGCCAAGGGCCCATGTACCCCTCCAACTCGCCCCCAACTTGTACTAGCACTATATATACTCCTACCCCTCCTCCTAGTTAGGGTTAGCGTTGGTTTAGCTCATTTGTGAGATAGAGCTTCGCTCATCCATACCGGATCGTCTCTTCGAGAGTGACTGCGGCCCCTCTACGAGAAGATCCTCTTGGATTCAAGACCCCCTCTTGGGTGGCCCCATCAAGACCTCCTTCTA
>JAAAWM010009136.1:0-19852 GCA_036873465.1 Thinopyrum obtusiflorum
GTTGCTTCTTCGTGGACCCTTCGTGGGTGGAGCCCTCCGTGGACTCGCGCAACTGTTACCCTTCGTGGGTTGATGTCTCCATCAACGTGGATGTATGATAGCACCACCTATCGGAACCACGGATAAAAATCTCCGTGCCAACATTGCGTTTGCTCCTTCAAACTCATCCCTTTACCTTCATATGCAATTGTTTTACATTCCGCTACTATACTCTTAGAATTGCATGTGTAGGTTGATTGCTTGACTTGTGCTAAGTTGCTAAAATCTGCCAAGAACTAAAATTGGGAAAAGGCTAGATTTTTATTTGGTCAAGTAGTCTAATCACCCCCCTCTAGACATACTTTCGATCCTACACCACTCTCCAAAAGGTAATAGATGGTGTGTTGATGATGAATTCCTTGCTCTTGTGCTTCAAATGATAGTCTCCCCAACACTCAACTCTCTCTCATAGATTTGGCTATGGTGGAAAGATGATTTGAGTGGAAAGCAACTTGGGGAAGGCTAGAGATCAAGATTCGTGTGGTTGGAATGGAATATCTTGGTCTCAACACATGAGTAGGTGGTTCTCTCTCAGAAAAATGAATGCTGGAAGTGTAGGCTGGTTCTGATGGCTCTCTCACTTGTGCAAAGGAGGGTGGAGGGGTATATATAGCCTCCACACAAAATCTAACCGTTACACATAAAAGAGCCAACTCGGTCAGACCGAATGTATGAACTCGGTGAGACCGATTCAGTCCAGAATGTGAACGTTAGGATTTTTGGTGGGACCGACATGATCAACTCGGTGGGACCGATGTGCTAGGGTTAGGATAAAACCTAAACTCAATTTGACCGATTACACAAACTCGGTGAGACCGATCTTGGTAATAAGCAAACAGAGAGTTGGTCAAGCAAAGTCGGTGGGACCGACCGCATATCTCAGTGAGACCGAAATAATTGCAACAGGCAACAGAGAGTTGGCAAGCCCATCTCGGTGAGACCAAGATCCCATTGGTGAGACCAAACTGATTAGGGTTTCTGGCAGTGGCTATGTCAAGTGAACTTGGTGGTGCCGGATGGATCAAATCGGTGGGGCCGAGTTTGACTTTAGGTTTAGGACATATTTGGATATGAGAAAGTGGTTGAGGGTTTTGGAGCATATTAGTAAGCATTTTGAGCAAGTAGACCATTAAGCAACACCTCATCCCCTTTTAATAGTATTGGCTTTCCTATGGACTCAATGTGATCTTGGATCACTAAAATAGAAATGAAGAGTCTTGAGCTTTTGCCAATATTTGTCCTCAGCATTTTGAAGGGGTTCCATATCCTCTTGTCCATGCCACGCCTTTGCTGAACTTTCTGAAATATACTAGATGAAAATATTAGCCCAACAAGAGATATGTTGACATTAATTACCAAAATTACCCAGGGAGCACTTGTTCTTTCAGGGTCTTGTGTTATTGGTGCTGAAGATGGGACGTACCAGGCCGTCGATGGAGCCACGTAGTGGGCTGCATGCAAGCAAGTCGGGGTACCCCGGTTCCCAGAACATCGACAGTAGCCCCCGGGCCCAAGGCGCGCTTCGACTTGGCTTTGAGGCAAAGCCAAATGGCAAGGGCGAAGCACCACGGGCCCTAACCACCTTTGGCCCCGGTCGACATGTGGCGCTTGATGGGACGTGGGCTTCTCCGCTTCCCCATGCTGCCTCGGCAACTGCCCTGGGCTGACAAAAAGACTGGCGCCTGTCATCGAGCCTTTATTGCCTTCCCTTCGTCTTGCTCCAGATCCCCTTCTCTCCCTGCTTAGAGCGCCTCCAGATCTGCCGAACCTTTCCCCAAGTTTGCCACCGATGGCCACCAGGAAGACAAGGGGGGGGGGGGGGGGGGGGGGGGGGGGGGGGGGGGGGGGGGGGGGGGGGGGGGGGGGGGGGGGGGGGGGGGGGGGGGGGGGGGGGGGGGGGGGGGGGGGGGGGGGGGGGGGGGGGGGGGGGGGGGGGGGGGGGGGGGGGGGGGGGGGGGGGGGGGGGGGGGGGGGGGGGGGGGGGGGGGGGGGGGGGGGGGGGGGGGGGGGGGGGGGGGGGGGGGGGGGGGGGGGGGGGGGGGGGGGGGGGGGGGGGGGGGGGGGGGGGGGGGGGGGGGGGGGGGGGGGGGGGGGGGGGGGGGGGGGGGGGGGGGGGGGGGGGGGGGGGGGGGGGGGGGGGGGGGGGGGGGGGGGGGGGGGGGGGGGGGGGGGGGGGGGGGGGGGGGGGGGGGGGGGGGGGGGGGGGGGGGGGGGGGGGGGGGGGGGGGGGGGGGGGGGGGGGGGGGGGGGGGGGGGGGGGGGGGGGGGGGGGGGGGGGGGGGGGGGGGGGGGGGGGGGGGGGGGGGGGGGGGGGGGGGGGGGGGGGGGGGGGGGGGGGGGGGGGGGGGGGGGGGGGGGGGGGGGGGGGGGGGGGGGGGGGGGGGGGGGGGGGGGGGGGGGGGGGGGGGGGGGGGGGGGGGGGGGGGGGGGGGGGGGGGGGGGGGGGGGGGGGGGGGGGGGGGGGGGGGGGGGGGGGGGGGGGGGGGGGGGGGGGGGGGGGGGGGGGGGGGGGGGGGGGGGGGGGGGGGGGGGGGGGGGGGGGGGGGGGGGGGGGGGGGGGGGGGGGGGGGGGGGGGGGGGGGGGGGGGGGGGGGGGGGGGGGGGGGGGGGGGGGGGGGGGGGGGGGGGGGGGGGGGGGGGGGGGGGGGGGGGGGGGGGGGGGGGGGGGGGGGGGGGGGGGGGGGGGGGGGGGGGGGGGGGGGGGGGGGGGGGGGGGGGGGGGGGGGGGGGGGGGGGGGGGGGGGGGGGGGGGGGGGGGGGGGGGGGGGGGGGGGGGGGGGGGGGGGGGGGGGGGGGGGGGGGGGGGGGGGGGGGGGGGGGGGGGGGGGGGGGGGGGGGGGGGGGGGGGGGGGGGGGGGGGGGGGGGGGGGGGGGGGGGGGGGGGGGGGGGGGGGGGGGGGGGGGGGGGGGGGGGGGGGGGGGGGGGGGGGGGGGGGGGGGGGGGGGGGGGGGGGGGGGGGGGGGGGGGGGGGGGGGGGGGGGGGGGGGGGGGGGGGGGGGGGGGGGGGGGGGGGGGGGGGGGGGGGGGGGGGGGGGGGGGGGGGGGGGGTTTCCCGTGTAAATAGTTTTTCTCGTTTTCGTTTTTGCTTTCTTCAGAAAAACAAAAAATCCAAAAATATTTCAGTGTGTTTCTTTGAAATTCTTTTATTTTTCTTTGGGTCATAAGGAGAAGACCACGATGAAAATGTTGAGTTGCTCTCATATGCATTATTGTTGATCTAACAAAGAGCCCATATTACCTTGTCTTCTCCTCTGAATAAATGTTTGCAGATTCCAGTTAGTCCAATGCACGTGCACTCTTATTATTATCCGCATCGTTCGATCGTGCAAGTGAAAGGCAATAATGACGATATTTGATGAAATGATTGAGATGAGGAAAAGCAAGTATGACCTCGATATTTTGTTTTTGTAAATATGATTAGCTCATCGTTCTTGATTCAGCCCATTATGAATGATACATGTTTGCAATGACAATTAGAGATTATAGTTACTCATGCCATGCTTAATTAGCAAGGAGTGGATAATGATTTACCTTGCATGCCAACATGCATTTAAAATGGTTGTGATGTAGTTTGATAGGATGGTATCTTCTTCTGAATGATTCAAGTGGCTTGACTTGGCACATGTTCACGCATGTAGTTGAATCAAAAATAACGTAGCCTCCACGATATTTATGTTCATGGTGATTTATATCCTACTGATGCTTGCACTCAATGTTGGTTAACCTCAATGCATGTTTATGACCGTTGTCGCTCTCTAGTTGGTCGCTACCCAATCTTTTGCTAGCCTTCACTTGTACTAGGGGGGGGGGGGGGGGGGGGGGGGGGGGGGGGGGGGGGGGGGGGGGGGGGGGGGGGGGGGGGGGGGGGGGGGGGGGGGGGGGGGGGGGGGGGGGGGGGGGGGGGGGGGGGGGGGGGGGGGGGGGGGGGGGGGGGGGGGGGGGGGGGGGGGGGGGGGGGGGGGGGGGGGGGGGGGGGGGGGGGGGGGGGGGGGGGGGGGGGGGGGGGGGGGGGGGGGGGGGGGGGGGGGGGGGGGGGGGGGGGGGGGGGGGGGGGGGGGGGGGGGGGGGGGGGGGGGGGGGGGGGGGGGGGGGGGGGGGGGGGGGGGGGGGGGGGGGGGGGGGGGGGGGGGGGGGGGGGGGGGGGGGGGGGGGGGGGGGGGGGGGGGGGGGGGGGGGGGGGGGGGGGGGGGGGGGGGGGGGGGTTGATACATGAGCTATTCGAGCATACAAAACAGAATGTTTAATTGAAGGTTTAGAGTTTGGCACATACAAATTTTCTTGGAACGGCAGGTAGATACCGTATATAGGTAGGTATGGTGGAGTCATATGGAATAGCTTTGGTGTTTATGGAATTGGATGCACAAGTAGTATTCCCGCTTAGTACAGGTGAAGGCTAGCAAAAGACTGGAAAGCGACCAGCTAGAGAGCGACAACAGTCATGAACATGCATTAAAATTAATCAACACCGAATGCAAGCATGAGTAGGATATAGTGCACCATGAACATAAACATCGTAGAGGCTATGTTGATTTTGTTTCGACTACATGCGTGAACATGTGCCAAGTCAAGCCACTCGAATCGTTCAAACCACCCTATCATACCACATCACAACCATTTTAATAGCATGTTGGCACGCAAGGTAAACCATTATAAGCTCCTAGGTAATTAAGCATGGCATAAGCAACTACAATCTCTAATTGTCATTGCAAATATGTTTCTTTCATAATAGGCTGAATCGGGAACGATGAACTAATCATATTTACATAAACAAGAGAGGTCGAGTTCATACCATCTTTTCTCATCTCAATAAGTTCATCATATAATCATCATTATTGCCTTTCACTTGCATGACCAAACGATGTGGGGGGGGGGGGGGGGGGGGGGGGGGGGGGGGGGGGGGGGGGGGGGGGGGGGGGGGGGGGGGGGGGGGGGGGGGGGGGGGGGGGGGGGGGGGGGGGGGGGGGGGGGGGGGGGGGGGGGGGGGGGGGGGGGGGGGGGGGGGGGGGGGGGGGGGGGGGGGGGGGGGGGGGGGGAAGAAAAGAAAAGAAATAAAACTATTTACACGGGAAAGCTCCCAACAAGCAACAGAAGAACGGGAAATCTTTTTGGGTTTTTCTTTTTAATTATTACTACTACAGCAAGAAAAGTAAACTAACTAAAAGCTACACTAATTTTTTTTTGGTTTTTCTTAAGGTTTAACAAACACACAAGAAGAAAGCAGGAAAAAGAAAATAAACTAGCATGGATATTACAGTGAAAAAGTATGAGCACCGACATCTAGCAATGAGTGTGTGTAAACATAAATGTAATGTCGGTGGGAAATACGTACTCCCCCAAGCTTAGGCTTTTGGCCTAAGTTGGTTCATTGCCAAGGATGGCCTGGCGGATACCCGTAGGTGTAGCTGGGGTCATACTGAGATGCAGCGGCTATCGCCTCCTGAGCTGCAGCGTGGCGGCGAGCTGCCTCCGCCCTCCTCTCGTACTCATCTGCCTCCTCTCTGATAATAACATATCTTCCTTTTGCCTGATAATCAAAGAAGGCAGGAGCAGGGAGAGTAATACGGACAGCACGGCGTCTGTCAAAGATTAAGCGATACTGGAGAGGTGATTCATTCCTCTCAATAAACTGGTGGTGGACCATAGCATTATAGTCTAAATAAGTAGGAGGCAACTCAATGTCATCCTCACGAACGTCCACACCAAGAAAATCAGCTAAGCGGGTTGCATAAATTCCTCCAAAGAAATCTCCATTAAATCTATTATGATGCAACCTACGTGCAACAATGGCTCCCAAATTATAAGTTTGGTCACCTAACACAGCACTCCTAAGAATACTGAGATCAGGGACACACATGTGACATGCTTCATCTTTACCATTTATGCACCTACCTATGAAGAGAGCAAAATAATGTATAGCAGGAAAATGAATGCTCCCTATGGTAGCTTGTGCTATATCTCTAGATTCCCCCACGGTTATACTAGCAAGAAAATTTCTAAATTCAGATTTGCGGGGATCACTAGTACTACCCCATTGTGGAAGTTTGCAAGCAGAAGTAAAATCCTCTAAGTCCATGGTATAAGATTTTTCATAAAGATCAAACAGGACAGTTGGAGAATTACGTGAAGATGAAAATTCAAACCTCCTCACAAATGAACTAGTGAGATGATAATATTGGCCGCACTTGTCTGCCTCAAAGCTCTCAAGATCAGTGTTACGCAAGTATGCGTTAAATTCTTCTTTGATTCCCGCTCGATCCATAAAATTTTCTGAGGGCCATTCACAAGGCCGCACTGGAGCGTCCCTTGGTGGCTCTCATCAGCATCACGCATTGCAAGCCTAGGTCCTTGCTTCCTTGAAGAACCACCTTGGAACATTTTCCTAAACATATTTCTTCCTCTAAAAAATTTCTGAAATTTTTAGTAACCTCAAATAAAAGTTAACCAACTTCAATAAAATTGATAGCAACTACTCCTACAAGTGCCTAGAGCCTCTATCAAGCATTAGAACTACTTGGAACCATATAAATTTGACATGCAAGCTCAAGAACATGGTCACCTAGGCAGCACAAATTTGCAATGAATAAAGCACTAGAACAGGGGGGGGGGGGGGGGGGGGGGGGGGGGGGGGGGGGGGGGGGGGGGGGGGGGGGGGGGGGGGGGGGAAATCGCAGCAAAATGAGCTAGAACTCGTGCTTGAGCTGGATATTGGTGTTTGTGGGAGGAAGAAGGAGTGTATGGGTGCAGGAATAAGTGGAGGAGGGCCACCGTGGGCCCACGAGGCAGGGGGGCGCGCCCAGGGGGGTAGGGCGCGCCCTCCACCCTCGTGGCCAGGTGCTTGCCCCTCCTGCTGTGTTCTCAGTACCAGAAATTCTCAAAAATTCTAGAAAAAATCATATTCCATTTTCAGGGCATTTGGAGAACTTTTATTTTCGGGGTATTTTTATATTGCACGGATAAATCAGAAAACAGACAGGGAAATACTATTTTTACTTTATTTCGACTAAATAATAGAAAGTAGAGAAAGGGTACAGAAGGTTGTGCCTTCTAGTTTCATCCATCTCATGTTCATCAAAAGGAATCCACTAACAAGGTTGATCAAGTCTTGTTAACAAACTCATTCCGAATAACATGGAACCGGAGAAATTTCGAATAACACTATGTTACCTCAACGGGGATATGCACATCCCCAATAATAAGAATATCATATTTCTTCTTGACAGTAGGAAGAGGAAATTCAAAACCTGCAAACATAATCGATGGAATTTTTCCAATAGAGTTGATACTATGGACTTGAGGTTGTTTCCTCGGAAAGTGTACCGTATGCTCATTACCATTAACATGAAAAGTGACATTGCCTTTGTTGCAATCAATAACAGCCCCTGCAGTATTCAGAAAAGGTCTTCCAAGAATAATAGACATACTATCGTCCTCGGGAATATCAAGAATAACAAAGTCCGTTAAAATAGTAACGTTTGCAACCACAACAGACACATCCTCACAAATACCGACAGGTATAGCAGTTGATTTATCAGCCATTTGCAAAGATATTTCAGTAGGTGTCAACTTATTCAAATCAAGTCTACGGTATAAAGAGAGAGAGGCATAACACTAACACCGGCTCCAACATCACATAAAGCAGTTTTAACATAGTTTCTTTTAATGGAGCATGGTATAGTAGGTACTCCTGGATCTCCTAGTTTCTTTGGTATTCCACCCTTAAAAGTATAATTAGCAAGCATGGTGGAAATCTCAGCTTTCGGTATCTTTCTTTTATTAGTAACAATATCTTTCATATACTTAGCATAAGGATTCATTTTGAGCATATCAGTTAATCGCATACGCAAAAAGATAGGTCTAATCATTTCAGCAAAGCGCTCAAAATCCTCATCATCCTTTTTCTTGGATGGTTTGGGAGGAAAAGGCATGGGTTTCTGAACCCATGGTTCCCTTTCTTTACCATGCTTCCTAGCAACAAAGTCTCTCTTATCATAACGTTGATTCTTTGATTGTGGGTTATCAAGATCAACAGCAGGTTCAATTTCTACATCATTATCATTACTAGGTTGAGCATCATCATGAACATCTTCATTAACATTTTCACTAGGTTCATGTTCATTACCAGATTGTGTTTCAGCATCAGAAATAGATATATCATTTGGATTCTCAGGTGGTTCAGCAATAGGTTCACTAGAGGTTTGCAAAGTCCTATCATTTTTCTTTTTCTTCCTTTTAGAAGAACTAGGTGCATCAATATTATTTCTCTGAGAATCTTGCTCAATTCTCTTAGGGTGGCCTTCAGGATACAAAGGTTCCTGAGTCATCCTACCAGTTCTAGTAGCCACTCTAACAGCATAGTCATTATTCTTACTATTCATTTCATTGATCAAATCATTTTGAGCTTTAAGTACTTGTTCTACTTGAGTGGTAACCATAGAAGCATGTTTAGTGATGAGCTTTAAGTACTTGTTCTACTTGAGTGGTAACCATAGAAGCATGTTTAGTGATGAGTTTAAGTTCACCTCTAACATCAGCCATGTAATTACCCAAGTGTTCAATCATATAAGCATTTTGTTTTAATTGTCTACCAAAATAAGCATTGAAATCTTCTTGTTTAACCATAAAGTTGTCAAACTCATCCAAGCATTGGCTAGCAATTTTAGTAGGAGGGATTTCAGCTTTATCATATCTATAGAGAGAATTTACCTTTACTACCTGTGTCGGGTTATCAAGACCATGAGGTTCTTCAATAGGTAATGGATTAAGATCATATGTTTCTTCAACAGGCGGTAGATTAAGACCATGTATTTCTTCAATAGGAGGTAAATTCTTAACATCTTCAGCTTTAATACCTTTTTCTTTCATAGATTTCTTTGCCTCTTGCATATCTTCAGGACTGAGAAATAGAACACCTCTCTTCTTCGGAGTTGGTTTAGGAATAGGCTCAGGAATTGGCTCAGGAGCTGGCTCAGGAAGAGTCCAATTATTTTCATTTGCTAACATATTATTCAATAGAATTTCAGTTTCATCCAGTGTTCTTTCCCTGAAAACAGAACCAGCACAACTATCCAGGTAATCTCTGGAAGCATCGGTTAGTCCATTATAAAAGATATCAAGTATTTCATTTTTCTTAAGAGGATGATCAGGCAAAGCATTAAGTAACTTGAGAAGCCTCCCCCAAGCTTGTGGGAGACTCTCTTCTTCAATTTGCACAAAGTTGTATATTTCCCTCAAAGCAGCTTGTTTCTTATGAGCAGGGAAATATTTAGCAGAGAAGTAATAAATCATATCCTGGGGACTACGCACACAACCAGGATCAAGAGAATTAAACCATATCTTAGCATCACCTTTTAATGAGAACGGAAATATTTTAAGGATATAAAAGTAGCGAGTTCTCTCATCATTAGTGAACAGGGTGGCTATATCATTTAATTTAGTAAGATGTGCCACAACAGTTTCAGATTCATAGCCATGAAAAGGATCAGATTCAACCAAAGTAATTATATCAGGATCAACAGAGAATTCATAATCCTTATCGGTAACACAGATAGGTGAAGTAGCAAAAGCAGGGTCAGGTTTCATTCTATCCATAAGAGATTGCTGATTCCATTTAGCTAATAATCTCTTGAGTTCATATCTATCTTTGCAAGCTAAAATAGCTGCAGAAGCTTCTTTATCAAAAACATAACCCTCAGGAATAACAGGCAAGTCTTCATCATCAATTTCATCAATATTATCAGTTTCAATATTTTCTTTCTCTCTAGCCCTAGCAATTTGTTCATCAAGAAATTCACTAAGTGGCACAGTAGTATCAAGCATAGAAGTAGTTTCATCATAAGTATCATGCAGGGGGGGGGGGGGGGGGGGGGGGGGGGGGGGGGGGGGGGGGGGGGGGGGGGGGGGGGGGGGGGGGGGGGGGGGGGGGGGGGGGGGGGGGGGGGGGGGGGGGGGGGGGGGGGGGGGGGGGGGGGGGGGGGGGGGGGGGGGGGGGGGGGGGGGGGGGGGGGGGGGGGGGGGGGGGGGGGGGGGGGGGGGGGGGGGGGGGGGGGGGGGGGGGGGGGGGGGGGGGGGGGGGGGGGGGGGGGGGGGGGGGGGGGGGGGGGGGGGGGGGGGGGGGGGGGGGGGGGGGGGGGGGGGGGGGGGGGGGGGGGGGGGGGGGGGGGGGGGGGGGGGGGGGGGGGGGGGGGGGGGGGGGGGGGGGGGGGGGGGGGGGGGGGGGGGGGGGGGGGGGGGGGGGGGGGGGGGGGGGGGGGGGGGGGGGGGGGGGGGGGGGGGGGGGGGGGGGGGGGGGGGGGGGGGGGGGGGGGGGGGGGGGGGGGGGGGGGGGGGGGGGGGGGGGGGGGGGGGGGGGGGGGGGGGGGGGGGGGGGGGGGGGGGGGGGGGGGGGGGGGGGGGGGGGGGGGGGGGGGGGGGGGGGGGGGGGGGGGGGGGGGGGGGGGGGGGGGGGGGGGGGGGGGGGGGGGGGGGGGGGGGGGGGGGGGGGGGGGGGGGGGGGGGGGGGGGGGGGGGGGGGGGGGGGGGGGGGGGGGGGGGGGGGGGGGGGGGGGGGGGGGGGGGGGGGGGGGGGGGGGGGGGGGGGGGGGGGGGGGGGGGGGGGGGGGGGGGGGGGGGGGGGGGGGGGGGGGGGGGGGGGGGGGGGGGGGGGGGGGGGGGGGGGGGGGGGGGGGGGGGGGGGGGGGGGGGGGGGGGGGGGGGGGGGGGGGGGGGGGGGGGGGGGGGGGGGGGGGGGGGGGGGGGGGGGGGGGGGGGGGGGGGGGGGGGGGGGGGGGGGGGGGGGGGGGGGGGGGGGGGGGGGGGGGGGGGGGGGGGGGGGGGGGGGGGGGGGGGGGGGGGGGGGGGGGGGGGGGGGGGGGGGGGGGGGGGGGGGGGGGGGGGGGGGGGGGGGGGGGGGGGGGGGGGGGGGGGGGGGGGGGGGGGGGGGGGGGGGGGGGGGGGGGGGGGGGGGGGGGGGGGGGGGGGGGGGGGGGGGGGGGGGGGGGGGGGGGGGGGGGGGGGGGGGGGGGGGGGGGGGGGGGGGGGGGGGGGGGGGGGGGGGGGGGGGGGGGGGGGGGGGGGGGGGGGGGGGGGGGGGGGGGGGGGGGGGGGGGGGGGGGGGGGGGGGGGGGGGGGGGGGGGGGGGGGGGGGGGGGGGGGGGGGGGGGGGGGGGGGGGGGGGGGGGGGGGGGGGGGGGGGGGGGGGGGGGGGGGGGCATTTGTGAGGATGTGCCTGTTGTGGTTGCAAACGTTACTATTTTAACGGACTCTGTTATTCTTGATATTCCCGAGGACGATAGTATGTCTATTATTCTTGGAAGACCCTTTTTGAATACTGCAGGGGCTGTTATTGATTGCAACAAAGGCAATGTCACTTTTCATGTTAATGGTAATGAGCATACGGTACACTTTCCGAGGAAACAACCTCAAGTCCATAGTATCAATTCCATTGGAAAAATTCCATCGATTATTTTTGGAGGTTTTGAATTTCCTCTTCCTACTGTCAAGAAGAAATATGATATTCTTATTATTGGGGATGTGCATATCCCCGTTGAGGTAACATAGTGTTATTCAAAATTTCTCCGGTTCCATGTTAGTCGAAATGAGTTTGTTAACAAGACTTGATCAACCTTGTTAGTGGATTCCTTTTGATGAGCATGAGATGGATGAAGTTAGAAAGCACAACCTTCTGTACCCTCCTTTTACTTTCAGTTATTTAGTTGAAATAAAGTAAAAATAGTATTTTTTTGTCTGTTTTCTGAATTATCCGTGCAATATAAAAATACCACGAAAATAAAAGTTCTCCAAATGCCCCGAAATTGAAATATGATTTTTTTCTGGAATATTTGAGAATATCTGGCACTGAGAACACAGCAGGGGGAGCAAGCGCCTGGCCACGAGGGTCCAGGGCGCGCCCACCCCTACAGGGCGCGCCCCCTGCCTCGTGGGCCCACGGTGGCTCCCCTCCACTTATTCCTGCACCCACACACTTCTTCTTCCTCCCAAAAAAATCACCATCCAGCTCAAGCACGAGTTCTAGCTCATTTTGCTGCGATTTTCGATCTCCTTGCTCAAAGCACCTCTCACAAAACTGCTTTGGGGGATTGTTCCTTGGTATGTGACTCCTCCATTGGTCCAATTAGTTTTTGTTCTAGTGCTTTATTCATTGCAAATTTATGCTGCCTAGGTGACCATGTTCTTGATCTTGCATGTCAAATTTATATGGTCCCAAGTAGTTCTAATGCATGATATAGGCTCTAGGCACTTGTAGGAGTAGTTGCTATCAATTTTGTTGAGCTTGGTTCACTTTTATTTGAAGTTACTAAAAATTTCAGAAATTTTCAGAAAATAATGAAGAGATTTTTGAGGGGCTCATCGAGCCGAAGCTCGAAGGAAAAACAAAGTGAAGAAGCAGAGAGGCCCAAATATAATCTGCCTCGCACCGCGGAGGTTCGGCCGTGTGAATGGCCTTGTGATGATTTCTTGAGAACAGCCGGGATTTATGATGATTTTTACGAGTTGGCTGGGAATGCAGGCCTCACCGACTTCCTCCGCGACCAACGCGAACAGTATCTCTTACTCACCAATACTTTTGTGCAAAACTTTTACTATTATCCTAAGGAATCACCTCCTTCAGTAGAGTTTCATTTATATGATGTGGTTAAGAAGATGTCACTATATGAATTTTGCAGGGTTTGCAAAATACCTTTCGAGGGTAGCTTAGAGGAACCACATCGTAAAGATGTGGATGGGTTTATTGATACTATTACTGTAGGGGAAACTAGGAAGGTTTCCGATGCAAGAATCACTAGCATACATTTTCCTGTTTTACGCTACTTTGCAATATTTGCTAGTCATTGCTTAATTGGTCGCGGAAACTGTGGAAACCTTAGTGTCCCTGATATTATCATTTTGTTCCATGGTTTATTCCGCGATGACTCTGTTAGTATGGGCTGTATTATTGCCAAACGGTTAAGTCTGAACCGTACAAAGGGCCCCATCTTTGGAGGTGTCTATGCTTCACGCCTTGCTGCATATTATAACATACCTATTAGGCACTATGAAAAAGAAGAAAAATTGCTGCCCACTGTTTATTTAGATTATAAGAGTATGGTAGCGCATGATTTTATTGTTAAGAACAGGGAAGGGGCGCTTAAATACAAATTGTTCTTTGATAAACATCACCCTGAGACTATTACCTTGCCTGCTCCTTCCTTGTTTGATTTACCTGTAGGTCAGTATCTCGTTCCGCTGGCGGCCATTCACGCCTACCGGAACCCTACATCAGCTACAGAGCCAGAGCCGGAACCACAATTTGATCCTCCACGACAGTCTAATTACCAGTGGGATCCAGAGATGATTGCCAACCAGTGGCAATCGAAGTCCTCCTCATCACAGTACGACCCCAACTACCACTATGGATATCCGCCAGGCCATCCGTGGCAATAAACCAACTTAGGCCAAAAGCCTAAGCTTGGGGGAGTACGTATTTCCCACCGACATTACATTTATGTTCACACACTCATTGCTAGTTGTCGGTGCTCATACTCTTTCATTGTAATATCCATGCTAGTTTATTTTTCCTTTTTTATGCTTTCTTCTTGTGTGTTTGATAAACCTTAAGAAAAAAATTAGTAATAGCTTTTAGGGGGGGGGGGGGGGGGGGGGGGGGGGGGGGGGGGGGGGGGGGGGGGGGGGGGGGGGGGGGGGGGGGGGGGGGGGGGGGGGGGGGGGGGGGGGGGGGGGGGGGGGGGGGGGGGGGGGGGGGGGGGGGGGGGGGGGGGGGGGGGGGGGGGGGGGGGGGGGGGGGGGGGGGGGGGGGGGGGGGGGGGGGGGGGGGGGGGGGGGGGGGGGGGGGGGGGGGGGGGGGGGGGGGGGGGGGGGGGGGGGGGGGGGGGGGGGGGGGGGGGGGGGGGGGGGGGGGGGGGGGGGGGGGGGGGGGGGGGGGGGGGGGGGGGGGGGGGGGGGGGGGGGGGGGGGGGGGGGGGGGGGGGGGGGGGGGGGGGGGGGGGGGGGGGGGGGGGGGGGGGGGGGGGGGGGGGGGGGGGGGGGGGGGGGGGGGGGGGGGGGGGGGGGGGGGGGGGGGGGGGGGGGGGGGGGGGGGGGGGGGGGGGGGGGGGGGGGGGGGGGGGGGGGGGGGGGGGGGGGGGGGGGGGGGGGGGGGGGGGGGGGGGGGGGGGGGGGGGGGGGGGGGGGGGGGGGGGGGGGGGGGGGGGGGGGGGGGGGGGGGGGGGGGGGGGGGGGGGGGGGGGGGGGGGGGGGGGGGGGGGGGGGGGGGGGGGGGGGGGGGGGGGGGGGGGGGGGGGGGGGGGGGGGGGGGGGGGGGGGGGGGGGGGGGGGGGGGGGGGGGGGGGGGGGGGGGGGGGGGGGGGGGGGGGGGGGGGGGGGGGGGGGGGGGGGGGGGGGGGGGGGGGGGGGGGGGGGGGGGGGGGGGGGGGGGGGGGGGGGGGGGGGGGGGGGGGGGGGGGGGGGGGGGGGGGGGGGGGGGGGGGGGGGGGGGGGGGGGGGGGGGGGGGGGGGGGGGGGGGGGGGGGGGGGGGGGGGGGGGGGGGGGGGGGGGGGGGGGGGGGGGGGGGGGGGGGGGGGGGGGGGGGGGGGGGGGGGGGGGGGGGGGGGGGGGGGGGGGGGGGGGGGGGGGGGGGGGGGGGGGGGGGGGGGGGGGGGGGGGGGGGGGGGGGGGGGGGGGGGGGGGGGGGGGGGGGGGGGGGGGGGGGGGGGGGGGGGGGGGGGGGGGGGGGGGGGGGGGGGGGGGGGGGGGGGGGGGGGGGGGGGGGGGGGGGGGGGGGGGGGGGGGGGGGGGGGGGGGGGGGGGGGGGGGGGGGGGGGGGGGGGGGGGGGGGGGGGGGGGGGGGGGGGGGGGGGGGGGGGGGGGGGGGGGGGGGGGGGGGGGGGGGGGGGGGGGGGGGGGGGGGGGGGGGGGGGGGGGGGGGGGGGGGGGGGGGGGGGGGGGGGGGGGGGGGGGGGGGGGGGGGGGGGGGGGGGGGGGGGGGGGGGGGGGGGGGGGGGGGGGGGGGGGGGGGGGGGGGGGGGGGGGGGGGGGGGGGGGGGGGGGGGGGGGGGGGGGGGGGGGGGGGGGGGGGGGGGGGGGGGGGGGGGGGGGGGGGGGGGGGGGGGGGGGGGGGGGGGGGGGGGGGGGGGGGGGGGGGGGGGGGGGGGGGGGGGGGGGGGGGGGGGGGGGGGGGGGGGGGGGGGGGGGGGGGGGGGGGGGGGGGGGGGGGGGGGGGGGGGGGGGGGGGGGGGGGGGGGGGGGGGGGGGGGGGGGGGGGGGGGGGGGGGGGGGGGGGGGGGGGGGGGGGGGGGGGGGGGGGTTTGCTTGTCCTCAAGCAATTCAGTTGACAAACTGAAAGTGATAAAGAAAAAAACTTTTACAAACTCGGTTTGATCTTGTTGTTGCAAATATGTAAAGCCAGTATTTAAGTTTTTAGCAAAGATTGTGAACTAACCATATTCACAATAATATTTAGGTCCCATGTTTACTCATATCAATGGCATAATCAACTAGCGAGCAATAATAATAAATCTCGGATGACAACACTTTCTCAAAACAATCATAACATGATATAACAAGATGGTATCTTGCTAGCCCTTTCTGAGACCGCTAAACATAAATGCAGAGCACCCCTGAAGATCAAGGACTGGCTAGACATTGTAATTCATGGTAAAAGAGATCCAGTCACAGTCATGATCAATATGTGAAAAGCTCGTAGGCAATGGATCAATGATGGATAATTATGTCGGATGCGATTCCTCATGCAACAGTTATAATATAGGGTGACACAGAACTAGCTCCAATTCATCAATGTAATGTAGGCATGTATTCCGAATATAGTCATACATGCTTATGAAAAAGAACTTGCATGACATCTTTTGTCCTACCCTCCCATGGCAGCTGGGTTCTATTGGAAACTAAGGGATATTAAGGCCTCCTTTTAATAGAGTACCGGACCAAAGCATTAACACTTAGTGAACACATGAACTCCTCAAACTACGGTCATCACCGGGAGTGGTCCCGATTATTGTCACTTCGGGGTTGCCGGATCATAACACATAGTAGGTGACTATTGGCTTGCAAGATAGGATCAAGAAATCACATATATTCATGAAAACATAATAGGTTCAGATCTGAAATCATGGCACTCGGGCCCTAGTGACAAGCATTAAGCATAGCAAAGTCATAGCAACATCAATCTTAGAACATAATGGATACTAGGGATCAAACCCTAACAAAACTAACTCGATTACATGATAAATCTCATCCAACCCAACACCGTCCAGCAAGCCTACGATGGGATTACTCACGCACGGCGGTGATCATCATGAAATTGGTGATGGAGGATGGTTAATGATGACGACGGCGATGGATTCCCCTCTCTGGAGCCCCGAATGGACTCCAGATCAGCCCTCCCTAGAGAGATTAGGGCTTGGCGGCGGCTCCGTATCGTAAAACATGATGAATCCTTCTCTCTAATTTTTTCTTCCCGAACGTGAATATATGGAGTCAGGGTTGAGGTCGGTGGAGTCTCAAGGGCCCCACGAGGCAGGGGGCGCGCCCCAGGGGGTGGGCACGCCCTTCACCCTCGTGGACAGGGTGTGGGCCCCTTGATGCTGATTCTTTCGCCAGTATTTTTTATTAATTCCAAAACGTGCCTCCGTGGATTTTCAGGTCATTCTGAGAACTTTTATTTCTGCACAAAAATAACACCATGGCAGTTCTGCTGAAAACAGGGGGGGGGGGGGGGGGGGGGGGGGGGGGGGGGGGGGGGGGGGCAACATTGAGTGCAAGCATGAGTAGGATATAAATCACCATGAACATAAATATTGTGGAGGCTTTGTTGATTTTGTTTCAACTACATGCGTGAACATGTGCCAAGTCAAGCCACTTAAATCTTCAAAGGAGGATACCATCCTATCATACTACATCGCAACCATTTTAAAAGCATGTTGGCACGTAAGGTAAACCATTATAAACCCCTAGCTAATTAAGCATGGCATGAGTCTCATATCAATGGCATAATCAACTAGCGAGCAATAATAATGAATCTCGGATGACAACACTTTTTCAAAACAATCATGATATGATATAACAAGATAGTATCTCGCTAGCCCTTTCTGAGACCGCAAAACAAAAATGCAAAGCACCCCTGAAGATCAAGGACTGACTAGACATTGTAATTCGTGGTAAAAGAGATCCAGTCATAGTCATACTCAATATCAATTAATAACAACGCATACAAATGACAGTGGTGCTCTCTAACTGGTGCTTTTTATCAAAGGATGACGAATCAGCAATAAAAGTAAATAGATAGGCCTTTCGCAGAGGGAAGCAGGGATTTGCAGAGGTGCCAGAGCTCCAGTTTTTGAAATAGAGATAAATAATATTTTGAGTGGTATGCTTTCATTTTCAACATAACAACCAAGACATCTCGGTATCTTCCATACTAGATACATTATAGGCGGTTCCCAAACATAATGGTAAAGTTTATACTCCCCCACCACCAACAAGCACATTCTACGGCTGGTCCGAAACAACGAGTACCGTCTAACTAACAACAGTCCTGGGGGAGTTTTGTTTGCAATTATATTTTGATTTGATTTGAGCATGGGACTGGGCATCCTGGTTACCAGCCATTTTCTCGTGAATGATGAGCGGAGTCCACTCATCGTGAGAATAACCCGCCTAGCATGGAAGATACTGACAGCCCCCAGTCGCCACATGAGCGATTCGGGCATACAAAACAGATTATCATTTGAAGGTTAAGAGTTTGGAACATGCAAATTTACTTGGAACGGCAGATAAATACCGCATACAGGTATGTATGGTGGACTCATATGGAACAACTTTGGGTTTATGGAAGTTGATGCACAAGTAGTATTCCCGCTTAGTACAAGTGAAGGCTAGAAAAAGACTGGGGAGCGACCAACTAGAGAGCGACAACAGTCATAAACATGCATTGAGATTAACGGGGGGGGGGGGGGGGGGGGGGGGGGGGGGGGGGGGGGGGGGGGGGGGGGGGGGGGGGGGGGGGGGGGGGGGGGGGGGGGGGGGGGGGGGGGGGGGGGGGGGGGGGGGGGGGGGGGGGGGGGGGGGGGGGGGGGGGGGGGGGGGGGGGGGGGGGGGGGGGGGGGGGGGGGGGGGGGGGGGGGGGGGGGGGGGGGGGGGGGGGGGGGGGGGGGGGGGGGGGGGGGGGGGGGGGGGGGGGGGGGGGGGGGGGGGGGGGGGGGGGGGGGGGGGGGGGGGGGGGGGGGGGGGGGGGGGGGGGGGGGGGGGGGGGGGGGGGGGGGGGGGGGGGGGGGGGGGGGGGGGGGGGGGGGGGGGGGGGGGGGGGGGGGGGGGGGGGGGGGGGGGGGGGGGGGGGGGGGGGGGGGGGGGGGGGGGGGGGGGGGGGGGGGGGGGGGGGGGGGGGGGGGGGGGGGGGGGGGGGGGGGGGGGGGGGGGGGGGGGGGGGGGGGGGGGGGGGGGGGGGGGGGGGGGGGGGGGGGGGGGGGGGGGGGGGGGGGGGGGGGGGGGGGGGGGGGGGGGGGGGGGGGGGGGGGGGGGGGGGGGGGGGGGGGGGGGGGGGGGGGGGGGGGGGGGGGGGGGGGGGGGGGGGGGGGGGGGGGGGGGGGGGGGGGGGGGGGGGGGGGGGGGGGGGGGGGGGGGGGGGGGGGGGGGGGGGGGGGGGGGGGGGGGGGGGGGGGGGGGGGGGGGGGGGGGGGGGGGGGGGGGGGGGGGGGGGGGGGGGGGGGGGGGGGGGGGGGGGGGGGGGGGGGGGGGGGGGGGGGGGGGGGGGGGGGGGGGGGGGGGGGGGGGGGGGGGGGGGGGGGGGGGGGGGGGGGGGGGGGGGGGGGGGGGGGGGGGGGGGGGGGGGGGGGGGGGGGGGGGGGGGGGGGGGGGGGGGGGGGGGGGGGGGGGGGGGGGGGGGGGGGGGGGGGGGGGGGGGGGGGGGGGGGGGGGGGGGGGGGGGGGGTATGAACTCGACCTCTTTTGTTTTTGTAAATATGATGAGTCCCGCGTTCTTGATTCGGCTTATTATGAATAAACATGCTTGTAATGACAATTAGAGATTGTAGTTGGTTTTGCCATGCTTGATTAGCTATGAGATATAATGATTTACCTTGTGTGCCAACATGCTATTGAGATGGTTATGATGTGGTATGATGGGGTGGTATCCTCCTTTGAATGATTTAAGTGACTTGACTTGGCACATGTTCGCACATGTAGTTGAAAGAAATCAACATAGCCGTCACGATATTTATGTTCATGGTGGATTATATCCTACTCATGCTTGCATCCAATGTTTATTAATTTTAATGCATGTACATGGCTGTTGTCGCTCTCTAGTTGGTCGCTTCCCAGTCTTTTGCTAGCCTTCACTTGTACTAAGCGGGAATACTGCTTGTGCATCCAATCCCTTAAACCCCAAAGTTATTCCAGATGAGTCCACTATACCTTCCTATATGCAGTATCTACCTACCGTTCCAAGTAAATTTGTATGTGACAAACCCTAAACCTTCAAATAAACATTCTATTTTGTATGCTCGAGTAGCTCATGTATCAACCAAGGCTGTCCTTATCTTCCGTGTTAGGCGGGTTATTCTCAAGAGGAGTGGACTCCGCTCCTCACTCACGATAAAATGGATGGTCACCGGGATGCCTAGTCCCATGCTTTATGCAAACTAAATCAAAATTAATTGCAAACAAAACTCCCCCTGGGACCTGATGTATGTTGGAGGCACTCGTTGTTTCGAGCAAGCCATGGATTGATGCTTGTTAGTGGAGGGGGAGTATAAACTTTACCATTCTATTTGGGAACCGCCTATAATGTGTTTAGCATGGAAGATATCGCCATTGTTACGTTGACA